>CM071859.1:24629162-24934162 GCA_036507275.1 Sicyos edulis | reverse complement strand
GAACGATGATATCGAAACCTAAAAATCGTATGAAGACGCCCACGAAAACCTAAGAAATTATAGAAATATTTTCGGCCAAATATTTGCTGGCTTTAGGTCACATGGATTACCCCTAAAAGTCCATTACAAGAGAATTGAGAATATACATCTGAACGTCAATACCGAAACCCCAAATTTTTGGACAAAGACCGACCGAAAACTCAAAAATTATGGACTAGTACCCACCGAAAACCCAAATTTTTATACTAACCTCAAAACTCTTTTTATTACACTAATGTGTTTCTTTTGGAAAAATATTAACTATCTTCCACTCCATGGCACCAACAGATGTGCATAAATTGAAATTCTAGAAAACATTATAACTAAAAATATTCGCCTTTTTCCCTTTTGAACCTTTATTTTCTTAGCTGAGTAATTGAACAATTTTGGCCAATTATTCGGTGAAATTATGTCACAAAGATTACCCCTACAACTCCATCACAAGAAAATTGAGATGTTACATCCTGGACGTTGATCTCGAAACCCCATAATTTTTTACCAATGCGCACCGAAAACCCAAAAATTATGGCTAATATCCACTAAAAACTGAAATTTTTTACCTAACCTAAAATATCTGTTTATTACATAAATTTTTTTCTTTTGGATAAATATTAAATATCATCCACTCCATGGCACCAACAGATGTTCATCATTTGAAAATTTTGAAAAACATTAAAACCCAAAATATTCGCCTTTTCCCTTTGGAACACCTATTATTTTAGATAAGTAATTCAACATTTTAGGCCAATTCTTTGGTGGCTTTAGGTCACATGGATTACCCTTACAACACCATCATAAGAAAATTGGGAATTTACATCCTTAACGTTGATATTGAAACCCAAAAATCTTAGAAAGATGCCCACGAAAATCTAAAAAATTATAGACTAGTAGTACCAACCGAAAACCCAAATTTTTATACTAACTTCAAAATTCTTTTTATTACATAAATGTATTTCTTTTGGCTAAATATTAACTATATTCCACTCCATGGCACTAATTGATGTCCACTGTAACAGCCCAGTTTTCCATGTTGGTTTCCCAGGTGTTTTCGGTTCTTGATTCAGATGTTCGGTTGGGCCGTTAAGGTTGTTTCTGTCTTTTGCTGAGGCTCGGTTGTTGTTGGTTGCAGGTTCTCGGGAGAGATGTTGTTTGTTAGGGTTTTTTTTAACCCTGAAGGGCATTTTGGTAATTTTACCCTTTGGGGCAGTTTTGTAATTGTTCAGTTTTTGGGTTTTCCAGGACTTGTGTTGCCTTTGGAGAGCTTGGAGGTCACTTTCTGGTTAGTGGAGAATTTTGAGAGAATTTGTGGTTTAAAAGTTGTTCCTGTTGAGTCTCGAAGGCTGGTTGGGCCTTGGGCTATAAATAGGGGGCTTGGAGCTCATTTTATCTCTTTTCCCACTTTTTCCCAAGTCCCAGCCGAGAAAACTCTCTCAACTTCGCTTTGTTAAAAAGTCATGTTTCTAGACACCGGATGGGTTTTGAAAGTTGCAAAACTTAAATAGTAGGTCAAAATGAGTGAATTTAAGTATTATAAAGATTTTTTTTCCCGAAAAAATTTTTGGTCCTCGAGGGTATAATAGTCCACTATTTTTGTTCCTCGGGATCAATGTTTGGAAGCATATTTTATGTGCACTCCCAATGGAATGGAAGGGCTAATTCATGTGACCTAAAACTCATGAATATTTGGCTTTGAAAAGTCCAGTACTCAGCTAAAAAAATTGGGGTCAAAATGCCGAAGACGAACTTTGAACATTTGTAACATTTATTAAAAAGTCATGTTTTTAGACAATGAATGGGGTTAGGAAGTTGAAAAACATTAATAGTAGGTCAAAAAGACTTGATTTATGCATTAAAACATTTTTTTTCTGACAAATGTTTTGGACCCGGGGGTATAATAGTCCACTATTTTTGTACTACGGGATCAACGTTGGGAAGCATACTTTCTATGCACTCCCAATGGAGTGGAAGGGCAACTTCATGTGACCTAAAAGACATGAATATTTTGCTTTTAAAAGTCCATCACTCAGCTAAAATACCGAAGACAAACTTTAGACGAACTTTGGATGTTTTTCGAGGTTTGTAACATTTGTTTAAAAGTCATGTTACTAGACAACGGATGGGGTTCAAAAGTTGAAAAACTTAAATATTAGGTCAAAATGAGTGGATTTAAGTATTAAAAAGATTTTTTTTTTTTCGAAAAATTTTTTAGACCTCGGGGGTATAAGAGTCCACTATTTCTGTTCTTCGGGATCAACGTTGGGAAGCATATTTTCTGTGCGCTCCCACTGGAATGAAAGGGGTACACCATGTGACCTAAAATCATAAATATTTGGCTTTGAAAAGTCCAGTACTCAGCTAAAAAGATTGGGGTTAAAATGCCGAAGACGAACTTTAGACGAAGTTTGGACGTTTGTAACATTTGTTAAAACGTCATGTTTCTAGACACCAGATGGGGTTTGAAAGTTCGCAAACTTAAATACAAGAATTTTGCATTCTTTTTTACAATGAACACTTAAAAATGTATAACTTAACTACCATTAATATATACTCCCAATTAATAATTAAGAAAAAGAAAGTTTTAATTTCTTGCCTCCCAACAATTAGAAATATAAACATAAAAAAGTAATAAAACTACAACTATTTACTAATATCGTTTATAAAGGCATTCAAGAGATAGCTTTATATGTTGAATCAAACAAAAAAAAAGTAGCTTTATACACAGCATTTTAAAAGGTAGTGAATTGAGAGCGGGGAAATAAGAACTTGGTAGAAGTAGCTTTCACCTATGACATTACTCGTACAAGATCTGTTCAATAGGTTGTACTACAGTGTCTTTGAGTTCTAAAAAGTAGCTTTCATCTTTCTCACACAAATTACAGTAGATAGTGGTATGCAGATTAGATGAGTTTTTTAGTCCTTTTTATAGCAGATTTGTCAAAGTCATCACAAATTTATCTTCTTCGTTTGGAGTTGTTCTTCTTGTTATCATCATTTTTATCATTGTTGACTCCGTCATCGGCTCCCTCACTCTTGCATTTAAAAGCAAGCGCATCTTTAACAAAAACTCTTAATCTCCACAACGTGTACTCGTTCTGAACAAACAAAATTAACACATTTCTCATACTACTACAAATAAAAGTTTACCAAATACTCATCGAAATATAATCAGAATGAACTACTACACAATATTTTTCAAAAACCAAGACCAAGTCTATTAGAAACAGTTAAAATGCCATTTTAGTTTTCAAGGATAGATAAAATGAGCAACGCGCCTAACATGTCCTTTCTAACAGCACAAAAGGCATTATCAAATTGAAAACGAGAAGGCATAAAAAATAAAGAGAGATCATGACATGAGCATCAATGTCAAGGTCTACTTCCTGAGCAGTTGCTTGAAAGTTTGGATTGTTCTCAGCTACTATTTCTAGTGCCTTCGTCAGGTCTTCAGGCGACAATCGGGTGAGAGCTATTCCAAGTTTTCTCTTCTCTTCCGTGGACATTTTCCTAAGCCATTATTCCCACACAAGCATTTTATTAAAGAGAAAACTTGGCTCAACTAGTTAATGCATATATAAAGTACCCTTCAAACTTGGCTCTTGTGTGCTCACCTCTTCTCTTGGATCCTACATTTTTAGCTTGGAAGTTTGGATTCTTTGGGTGAATCTTGTTAAAGCTATTCTGTCCATCTACAATTCCTGTATTTGGCTCATTTGAACCTAATATATGGGCAGGTCACAGGTGAGAACCTAATATAACACCCAAAGAGAAAGAGCTTACTTATGAACCTCTCTGTCACCTCTTCTCTTGGTCATTTCCCATGTCAGCCCATTATTAGGCTCAAGTCCAGGTTGGGATATTTCCAAACCATGCTTTTTCACTAACTCAATATACCTGATTGTCCAATCAACAAGAGAAAGTTATTAAAAATAGCATCCGACCCAAATATCACTAAAGAATAAAGAAAGATATGCTTACTTCTCTCCATTGAAATGTTCAACTCCAAGGTCTTCATCCCATATAAAAATATAACTATATGCAGCTACAACATCAGGGTTCAGGTTCCAACTGCAACAAACATTATACAGGATGAATTACCCAAACCATACAAAATATCAAAACTTACCATTTTGTTTGTTTCTTGACACTGATATGAATTGCATTCTTTGACCACTCAAACTGATCCCACTCCGTAGTCCGACCGTCATAGTGAAACAGCAGAATTGTAAAATCATCAGAGAACTGATACAAGGAAAACCCTGAACCTTAACAAAGTAGTAATTTATATAAACATTTTGAACAAAAAACATTCGTGCATATTTACCTTTTTCACTGCTGCATTAATATTTTTGCTCTGATCAAAACCAACAGTGAACGTAACCAAGTACTTCGGTTTTTTAATTAGATCCTGCACATATTAGGGCTTTCAGTATAGGCTTAAATCCCATCCACATACAAAAAAAATACCACAAGTCAGGTTCGATCCTTGGGGGTATAATAGTCCACTATTTTTGTTCTTCGGGATCAACGTTGGGAAGCATATTTTATGTGCACACCTACTGGAGTGGAAGCTTGCAAAGTGTGTAATATATTATACGAAGACATACAACAATACACAACCGAACATGGGTTCATTTGTAATCAACTTTGAACAGAGTAGCAAAACCTACACACCCTTCCTCCATCTCCTTTTTCAACTTTAATTCCATTCAGAAAAAAAGAAAAGTACTTTCCGAGGCCATTTTTGTAATTTGAATCATGTAAAGCCTTCATCCCTCCAAAATTTGATCTGATCCAAGAGCATATGATTTTGCATCTTTATGCAAACATTGGTATTGGTATTGGTATTGGTATTGCTTTTGCTTTATTAGTTTCTCTCTTTTTGTAAAGTTAAAGATGAATGCAAAACCCCAGGCAGAGAGAACAAAAGAGAATAGAGATGGGGTTGGGTGCTGGTGCTATAAAATTGATGTTAATTACATCTCAGTCTCTGCTTGGATAAAGAATCTAGAGAACAGAATATAGAGTTGGAGTTCCATGGGTTACAAAATGAAGTTGGATTTGGTGTTGAAGTTGAAGTTGGAGTTGAAGTTGTTGTTGATCACCTTGCTCCTAATTCCTTGTGCCTCCTCCACCTCTCTGTCCCTCATTAAGGCACAAGCTTGTATTCTTGTTTCCATCAAACAGTCTTTTGGTAAACCAGCAGGTCCCTTGCTCCTTGACTGGAATGCTTCAAATTACTCTTCCCTCTGCTCTTGGACTGGAGTTCAATGCCAGGATGATGATGATGATCACATCGTGTCGAGCCTCGACATTTCCAATCTCAACATCTCCGGGGCCTTCCCCCTTCTGATTCACAACCTAACCAACCTTCGCTCTCTCAACATTTCCAACAATCAGCTCACCGGCCAACTCCACTGGAACTATTCTCTCCTCAAACGCCTCCAAGTATTTGATGCTTACAACAATAACTTCAGCGGCTCCTGCCCCAACTTACCAGCCTAAAGCACTTGAATCTCGGCGGCAATTTCTTCTCCGGCCCAATCCCGCCAACCTACGGTGATATGGTGGAGCTCACTTTTCTCTCCCTTGCCGGCAATGACTTGAGCGGTCCCATTCCCACTGAGTTGGGCAACCTTACAAATCTCCAGCGGCTTTATTTGGGATACTACAATCAGTTTGAGGGTGGAATACCCCCTCAACTCGGAAACCTTGTGAATTTGAATCATCTCGACCTTGCCAGTTGTAGCTTACGAGGCCCAATTCCACCCGAGTTGGGGAATCTCAACCAGTTAAACACACTGTTCTTGCAGACAAATCAGCTCAGTGGCTCAATTCCCCCCCGGTTGGGCAACTTGAGCAACTTGGTTTCGCTTGACCTCTCCAACAACGAATTAACAGGAGAGATCCCCCTTGAACTTGGCAACCTCCGCCAGCTTTCCCTCCTGAGCTTTTTCATCAACAAGTTTCACGGGGAGATTCCTCATGTTCTAGCCAATCTTCCCAACTTGGAGGTTTTGAAGTTGTGGCAAAATAACTTCACTGGAGCCATTCCATCAAAGCTTGGTCAGAATGGGAGATTGACTGAGCTTGACTTGTCCACCAACAAGCTCACAGGACTGGTTCCACAGCGTCTGTGCCTGGGAGGAAGGCTGAACATCTTGATTTTACTCAACAATTTTCTGTTCGGGCCTGTGCCGCGTGATCTAGGACGATGTCAGGCGCTTGTAAGAGTTCGGATGGGTCAGAATTACTTGACCGGATCAATCCCAGAGGGGCTGCTATACTTGCCACAGCTCTCCCTTGTGGAATTTCAGAACAACTACCTGAGTGGACCCCTTCCACAAGGCATATTGGCAATGACATCGAAACTCGGCCTCATAAACCTTTCCAACAATCGCCTTTCGGGATCCCTTCCCACCTCCATTGAAACTTCACGAACTTGCAGAATCTGCTTGTGGGTGGAAACCATTTGTCCGGGGAAATTCCTTGTGAAATAGGCAAACTAAGAAACCTTGTGAAGCTAGACATGAGCAGAAACAAGCTGTCGGGTAGAATCCCGGGGGAATTGGGTACGTGTGTGTCCTCACTTATCTGGATTTGAGCCTGAATCAGCTAAGCTCTGAGATCCCAATTGCACTCTCGCAGATTCGAATCTTGAATTACCTAAACCTGTCTTGGAACCATCTAAACCAGAGCCTCCCGAGGGAAATTGGGTCCATAAAGAGCTTGACCTGCGCGGACTTCTCCCACAATAACTTGTCGGGCGGTATACCCGAAAGTGGGCAGTTTTTACTGTTCAATTGGACATCCTTCGAGGGGAACCCTCAACTGTGTGGTGGATCCTCAAGCTGCAGCAGCAGTAAGGAGGAGGAGGCCGAGACAAGATCATCGTCAACCCGAAATGGGAACAAATATAAGCTGGTGTTTGCGTTGGGACTACTGGCGTGTTCGGTAATATTCGCGACAGTGGCAATCATTCAAACAAGGAAGGCGAAGAAGAAGAAGAAGTCAAGGGGTTGGTGGAAGGTAGCAACATTCCAGAAGGTTTCATTTGGGAGCAAGGAGATCGTGGAGTGCCTGAAAGAGAGCAACGTAATTGGAAGAGGTGGAGCTGGAGTTGTGTACAAAGGAACAATGCAGAGTGGAGAAGAGGTAGCCATCAAGAAGCTGTTGGGGGGCGGGTCCTCCCACGACAACGGCTTGTCCGCGGAGATACAGACGCTGGCCAAGATTCGGCACAGGAACATAGTGAGGCTGCTGGCATTCTGCTCCAACAAGGACACCAATCTGCTGGTGTACGAGTACATGCCCAATGGAAGCTTGGGGGCAGTGCTCCATGGGAAGAGGGGAGCTTCTCTCCAATGGGAGACCAGGCTGAGCATAGCCATGGAAGCGGCCAAAGGGCTAGCCTACTTGCACCACGACTGCTCCCCCCTCATCATTCACAGAGACGTCAAGTCCAACAACATTTTGCTCAACTCCGACTACGAGGCTCATGTCGCCGACTTTGGCCTCGCCAAGTTCTTCAACCACAATGGAGCATCCGAGTGCATGTCTGTCATCGCCGGTTCATACGGTTATATTGCTCCAGGTATGTATGCATATGCTATAATTGTTTAAACAATGCCTTTTTACTACAACTAATTTATCGTATCAAAATATTAGTATTCATTAATCTAGATTACAAATAAGTATTCTATATATAAGTGATGTTAATACGATATTAGTGGGTAAAATAAAAAATTTGTTTAGAAGAAATAGCATTAGTATTGGAGTTTTTTTTTTTTTTTTTTGAAATTAATATTGGAATTATTAAAAAATCATAAATAAATTTGTATAAAATGGTATTCATAAAAATAGATATAATTATTAATGATTGGAAAGTAAAAATTAATCGATTAGTATGTGGTAGTTTTTTTTTTTTTTTTTTTGAGTACATATTGGGGAGGGGGACAACATCGATTCTCGAGTTCAACCCGTAACGTGTTGAACTCTGTTTACTAACCAAACACCGAAACTATTACGCCACTTACCCATTCGATAGTATGTGGTAGTTAATTGATGAGATCTCGTTCAAAAAAAAAAAGTTAATTAATAGGATCGATATTCATAATATATATATATATATATATATATATATATATATATATATATATATATATATATATATATATATATATAGTGATTAAGTAATTATGACTTTTACTATTATTTTAACATTAATTTTATATGGTTAGTTATAGATTTCTCAAATTAAAAAAAAAAATCTTGTTTACATAGAAACTGACCGCACAAAAATAGGATTTTTTTATAAAATGAAAGAAAAAAAGTTATGGTGCATAAGAGACGAAATAAAATGGAATGGGATAATGTCTCTGGAAAACACACCACAGTCCATTTTAAAAAACAATTTGAGAATAAATCCATTTCGACCAATGGTCACCTTTGGACAATTTACCCTATATTTTCAATGTTTCTACTTTCCTTCATCATATATTTTTTTTTAGTAAAACTCCTATGCACATGGATGTGTAGGAGAGCCCTACATTTTGAATATGTGGCACCATTGAGTGTCACAAAAAATCATCTCATAAATAAAAAAATAAAATATTAAGAAATTTTTGTGCCGCCAATGATACTACATCATCAAATTGTAGGGCTCTCCTACACATCCATGTGCAGGAAAGTTTTACTCTATTTTTTTTTACCTTCTTTCGTCTGCTACTGCCACTGGGCACTCTACTCTTTGTCGGTCCTCAAGATATAAACAAACCAATGAGAGGAATTTATTTGCCTTTTTCTTTTCCCACATAAAAAAAAAAAAAAGGGACTCCAATTCCAACAAAGGGGAGAATAAGGATTCCCACCCCACTATCACAAATCAAATATTGCCCTTTATCTTTTTCTTTCTTCTGCTTTACTGTTTATTTAATTGGAGACTTTTTCATCATAGCCCACCCTCACCAATCTCAAACCTCCTACCACAAAATTTTCCCAACTACTAAACACAACTCTCATACACTTGTACCATCGCCTTCCATTTTTCCCTTTTCCTTTTCCCATGTTAATTAAGATTATTATCGAATTGTATATTTGCCATTCTTCTTTACATAAAATTAAAATTTATAGTTTACATACTAACAAGTAATTTATTGCAACAGAATATGCATACACATTAAAAGTGGATGAAAAAAGTGATGTCTACAGTTTTGGAGTGGTGTTGTTGGAGCTTATTACAGGGCGGAAGCCTGTGGGCAATTTTGGGGAAGATGGTTTGGACATTGTCCAATGGACTAAAATCCAAACCAACTCTATCAAAGAAGGAGTTGTTAATATACTGGATCAAAGGTTGAGTAACATACCAATAAATGAGGCAGAGCAAATGTTTTTTGTAGCTATGTTATGCGTTCAAGAACATATGATTTTGCATCTTTATGCAAACATTGGTATTGGTATTGGTATTGGTATTGCTTTTGCTTTATTAGTTTCTCTCTTTTTGTAAAGTTAAAGATGAATGCAAAACCCCAGGCAGAGAGAACAAAAGAGAATAGAGATGGGGTTGGGTGCTGGTGCTATAAAATTGATGTTAATTACATCTCAGTCTCTGCTTGGATAAAGAATCTAGAGAACAGAATATAGAGTTGGAGTTCCATGGGTTACAAAATGAAGTTGGATTTGGTGTTGAAGTTGAAGTTGGAGTTGAAGTTGTTGTTGATCACCTTGCTCCTAATTCCTTGTGCCTCCTCCACCTGTCTGTCCCTCATTAAGGCACAAGCTTGTATTCTTGTTTCCATCAAACAGTCTTTTGGTAAACCAGCAGGTCCCTTGCTCCTTGACTGGAATGCTTCAAATTACTCTTCCCTCTGCTCTTGGACTGGAGTTCAATGCCAGGATGATGATGATGATCACATCGTGTCGAGCCTCGACATTTCCAATCTCAACATCTCCGGGGCCTTCCCCCTTCTGATTCACAACCTAACCAACCTTCGCTCTCTCAACATTTCCAACAATCAGCTCACCGGCCAACTCCACTGGAACTATTCTCTCCTCAAACGCCTCCAAGTATTTGATGCTTACAACAATAACTTCAGCGGCTCCCTGCCCCAACTTACCAGCCTAAAGCACTTGAATCTCGGCGGCAATTTCTTCTCCGGCCCAATCCCGCCAACCTACGGTGATATGGTGGAGCTCACTTTTCTCTCCCTTGCCGGCAATGACTTGAGCGGTCCCATTCCCACTGAGTTGGGCAACCTTACAAATCTCCAGCGGCTTTATTTGGGATACTACAATCAGTTTGAGGGTGGAATACCCCCTCAACTCGGAAACCTTGTGAATTTGAATCATCTCGACCTTGCCAGTTGTAGCTTACGAGGCCCAATTCCACCCGAGTTGGGGAATCTCAACCAGTTAAACACACTGTTCTTGCAGACAAATCAGCTCAGTGGCTCAATTCCCCCCCGGTTGGGCAACTTGAGCAACTTGGTTTCGCTTGACCTCTCCAACAACGAATTAACAGGAGAGATCCCCCTTGAACTTGGCAACCTCCGCCAGCTTTCCCTCCTGAGCTTTTTCATCAACAAGTTTCACGGGGAGATTCCTCATGTTCTAGCCAATCTTCCCAACTTGGAGGTTTTGAAGTTGTGGCAAAATAACTTCACTGGAGCCATTCCATCAAAGCTTGGTCAGAATGGGAGATTGACTGAGCTTGACTTGTCCACCAACAAGCTCACAGGACTGGTTCCACAGCGTCTGTGCCTCGGAGGAAGGCTGAACATCTTGATTTTACTCAACAATTTTCTGTTCGGGCCTGTGCCGCGTGATCTAGGACGATGTCAGGCGCTTGTAAGAGTTCGGATGGGTCAGAATTACTTGACCGGATCAATCCCAGAGGGGCTGCTATACTTGCCACAGCTCTCCCTTGTGGAATTTCAGAACAACTACCTGAGTGGACCCCTTCCACAAGGCATATTGGCAATGACATCGAAACTCGGCCTCATAAACCTTTCCAACAATCGCCTTTCGGGATCCCTTCCCACCTCCATTGGAAACTTCACGAACTTGCAGAATCTGCTTGTGGGTGGAAACCATTTGTCCGGGGAAATTCCTTGTGAAATAGGCAAACTAAGAAACCTTGTGAAGCTAGACATGAGCAGAAACAAGCTGTCGGGTAGAATCCCGGGGGAATTGGGTACGTGTGTGTCCCTCACTTATCTGGATTTGAGCCTGAATCAGCTAAGCTCTGAGATCCCAATTGCACTCTCGCAGATTCGAATCTTGAATTACCTAAACCTGTCTTGGAACCATCTAAACCAGAGCCTCCCGAGGGAAATTGGGTCCATAAAGAGCTTGACCTGCGCGGACTTCTCCCACAATAACTTGTCGGGCGGTATACCCGAAAGTGGGCAGTTTTTACTGTTCAATTGGACATCCTTCGAGGGGAACCCTCAACTGTGTGGTGGATCCTCAAGCTGCAGCAGCAGTAAGGAGGAGGAGGCCGAGACAAGATCATCGTCAACCCGAAATGGGAACAAATATAAGCTGGTGTTTGCGTTGGGACTACTGGCGTGTTCGGTAATATTCGCGACAGTGGCAATCATTCAAACAAGGAAGGCGAAGAAGAAGAAGAAGTCAAGGGGTTGGTGGAAGGTAGCAACATTCCAGAAGGTTTCATTTGGGAGCAAGGAGATCGTGGAGTGCCTGAAAGAGAGCAACGTAATTGGAAGAGGTGGAGCTGGAGTTGTGTACAAAGGAACAATGCAGAGTGGAGAAGAGGTAGCCATCAAGAAGCTGTTGGGGGGCGGGTCCTCCCACGACAACGGCTTGTCCGCGGAGATACAGACGCTGGCCAAGATTCGGCACAGGAACATAGTGAGGCTGCTGGCATTCTGCTCCAACAAGGACACCAATCTGCTGGTGTACGAGTACATGCCCAATGGAAGCTTGGGGGCAGTGCTCCATGGGAAGAGGGGAGCTTCTCTCCAATGGGAGACCAGGCTGAGCATAGCCATGGAAGCGGCCAAAGGGCTAGCCTACTTGCACCACGACTGCTCCCCCCTCATCATTCACAGAGACGTCAAGTCCAACAACATTTTGCTCAACTCCGACTACGAGGCTCATGTCGCCGACTTTGGCCTCGCCAAGTTCTTCAACCACAATGGAGCATCCGAGTGCATGTCTGTCATCGCCGGTTCATACGGTTATATTGCTCCAGGTATGTATGCATATGCTATAATTGTTTAAACAATGCCTTTTTACTACAACTAATTTATCGTATCAAAATATTAGTATTCATTAATCTAGATTACAAATAAGTATTCTATATATAAGTGATGTTAATACGATATTAGTGGGTAAAATAAAAAAATTTGTTTAGAAGAAATAGCATTAGTATTGGAGTTTTTTTTTTTTTTTTTGAAATTAATATTGGAATTATTAAAAAAATCATAAATAAATTTGTATAAAAATGGTATTCATAAAAAATAGATATAATTATTAATGATTGGAAAGTAAAAATTAATCGATTAGTATGTGGTAGTTTTTTTTTTTTTTTTTGAGTACATATTGGGGGAGGGGGGACAAATACTGATTCTCGAGTTCGAACCCGTAACGTGTTGAACTGGTTTACAACCAAACACTGAAACTATTACGTCACTTACCCATTCGATAGTATGTGGTAGTTAATTGATGAGATCTCGTTCAAAAAAAAAAGTTAATTAATAGGATCGATATTCATAATATATATATATATATATATATATATATATATATATATATATATATATATATAATTAGTGATTAAGTAATTATGACTTTTACTATTATTTTAACATTAATTTTATATGGTTAGTTATAGATTTCTCAAATTAAAAAAAAAAATCTTGTTTACATAGAAACTGACCGCACAAAAATAGGATTTTTTTATAAAATGAAAGAAAAAAAGTTATGGTGCATAAGAGACGAAATAAAATGGAATGGGATAATGTCTCTGGAAAACACACCACAGTCCATTTTAAAAAACAATTTGAGAATAAATCCATTTCGACCAATGGTCACCTTTGGACAATTTACCCTATATTTTCAATGTTTCTACTTTCCTTCATCATATATTTTTTTTTAGTAAAACTCCTATGCACATGGATGTGTGTAGAGAAATTTCTACATTTTGAATATGTGGCACCATTGAGTGTCACAAAAAATCATCTCATAAATAAAAAAATAAAATATTAAGAAATTTTTGTGCCGCCAATGATACTACATCATCAAATTGTAGGGCTCTCCTACACATCCATGTGCAGGAAAGTTTTACTCTATTTTTTTTTACCTTCTTTCGTCTGCTACTGCCACTGGGCACTCTACTCTTTGTCGGTCCTCAAGATATAAACAAACCAATGAGAGGAATTTATTTGCCTTTTCTTTTCCCATAAAAAAAAAAAAAAAAAGGGACTCCAATTCCAACAAAGGGGAGAATAAGGATTCCCACCCCACTATCACAAATCAAATATTGCCCTTTATCTTTTTCTTTCTTCTGCTTTACTGTTTATTTAATTGGAGACTTTTTCATCATAGCCCACCCTCACCAATC
Source organism: Sicyos edulis (assembly GCA_036507275.1). Taxonomy (NCBI): domain Eukaryota; kingdom Viridiplantae; phylum Streptophyta; class Magnoliopsida; order Cucurbitales; family Cucurbitaceae; genus Sicyos; species Sicyos edulis. The sequence continues at coordinate 24,920,541 of CM071859.1, read as the reverse complement.
TCAAACCTCCTACCACAAAATTTTCCCAACTACTAAACACAACTCTCATACACTTGTACCATCGCCTTCCATTTTTCCCTTTTCCTTTTCCCATGTTAATTAAGATTATTATCGAATTGTATATTTGCCATTCTTCTTTACATAAAATTAAAATTTATAGTTTACATACTAACAAGTAATTTATTGCAACAGAATATGCATACACATTAAAAGTGGATGAAAAAAGTGATGTCTACAGTTTTGGAGTGGTGTTGTTGGAGCTTATTACAGGGCGGAAGCCTGTGGGCAATTTTGGGGAAGATGGTTTGGACATTGTCCAATGGACTAAAATCCAAACCAACTCTATCAAAGAAGGAGTTGTTAATATACTGGATCAAAGGTTGAGTAACATACCAATAAATGAGGCAGAGCAAATGTTTTTTGTAGCTATGTTATGCGTTCAAGAACACAGCGTGGAGCGACCAACAATGAGAGAAGTGCTTCAAATGCTTGCTCAAGCCCACCAACCAAATACCTTCCACATGCATTGATGATGGTTCTATACTCAAATATCAACACTCAGTCAAACATGACTTCTTTGATCTACTTTGTTTTGAATAGGGATTTTGGTTGCGCTATATGATACTCGTTTGTCCCTTTTTTTCTTTTCTTGTTTTCATTTTCGATTATATAAGTGTGAAAGTAAGGATGACTGTGGGGTAGTTGCCATCGAGTTTTCTTTCACCATGCCACGGTGCACGTTGTCTTAATGTATCAACCATAAAATTGCATGAAATAAAACAAAACATGTCCATTGAAGAACCATCTAACAAGTAATTTGCATTCTCTTTTGCCATTTAAACCTCAAAGAAGAATTAAGGAGTAGACTAAAAGCCAATCAAAATGGTTTAGACAAAAACGACAAGAAAATAAGACTAACATGGAGCATTCTTGAGTTCTCTTTTGCCATTTAACTACTTGTTGGATTTTTTTTATCATTAGGAAACATGCCGTTCAACATTCACTTATCAATTTGATGCTCAATTAATTTTTAGTAATTGTTACACGCCACCTATTTAAAATTTATTTATTTGATAGTTAACTAATTTTATACTATAAATAGATGGTTAATTCAAATTAGTAGGAGTATTGCCATGAATTTCCTTTTTTTTTTTTTTAAGAAAAAAAATTAACTATTAAATTAAAATTTTCAAAAAATCAAACAGTTAGATAAAAAAAAACTAAAGAAATAATTATCCCCAAATACAAGAATTTTTCATTCTTTTTTTCAATGAACACTTAAAAATGTATAACTTAACTACCATTAATATATACTCCCAATTAATAATTAAGAAAAAGAAAGTTTGAATTTCTTGCCTCCCAACAATTAGAAATATAAACATAAAAAAGTAATAAAACTACAACTATTTACTAATATCGTTTATAAAGGCATTCAAGAGATAGCTTTATATGTTGAATCAAACAAAAAAAAAGTAGCTTTATACACAGCATTTTAAAAGGTAGTGAATTGAGAGCGGAGAAATAAGAACTTGGTAGAAGTGGCTTTCACCTATGACATTACTCGTACAAGATCTGTTCAATAGGTTGTACTACAGTGTCTTTGAGTTCTAAAAAGTAGCTTTCATCTTTCTCACACAAATTACAGTAGATAGTGGTATGCAGATTAGATGAGTTTTTTAGTCCTTTTTATAGCAGATTTGTCAAAGTCATCACAAATTTCTCTTCTTCGTTTGGAGTTGTTCTTCTTGTTATCATCATTTTTATCATTGTTGACTCCGTCATCGGCTCCCTCACTCTTGCATTTAAAAGCAAGCGCATCTTTAACAAAAACTCTTAATCTCCACAACGTGTACTCGTTCTGAACAAACAAAATTAACACATTTCTCATACTACTACAAATAAAAGTTTACCAAATACTCATCGAAATATAATCAGAATGAACTACTACACAGAATTTTTCAAAAACCAAGACCAAGTCTATTAGAAACAGTTAAAATGCCATTTTAGTTTTCAAGGATAGATAAAATGAGCAACGCGCCTAACATGTCCTTTCTAACAGCACAAAAGGCATTATCAAATTGAAAACGAGAAGGCATAAAAAATAAAGAGAGATCATGACCTGAGCATCAATGTCAAGGTCTACTTCCTGAGCAGTTGCTTGAAAGTTTGGATTGTTCTCAGCTACTATTTCTAGTGCCTTCGTCAGGTCTTCAGGCGACAATCGGGTGAGAGCTATTCCAAGTTTTCTCTTCTCTTCCGTGGACATTTTCCTAAGCCATTATTCCCACACAAGCATTTTATTAAAGAGAAAACTTGGCTCAACTAGTTAATGCATATATAAAGTACCCTTCAAACTTGGCTCTTGTGTGCTCACCTCTTCTCTTGGATCCTACATTTTTAGCTTGGAAGTTTGGATTCTTTGGGTGAATCTTGTTAAAGCTATTCTGTCCATCTACAATTCCTGTATTTGGCTCATTTGAACCTAATATATGGGCAGGTCACAGGTGAGAACCTAATATACCACCCAAAGAGAAAGAGCTTACTTATGAACCTCTCTGTCACCTCTTCTCTTGGTCATTTCCCATGTCAGCGGTTTGAAAGTTTTCAAAGAATTTTCCAAGACTAAGCAATACGATGATTAATCGGTTTTGCTCTGCAAATTTGTTGGCTTCCTCATGGTGTTCCCTCTCAAAGGATTTATTGGCTATTCCATCCATGACATTCTTTTCAATTGTGATGCCATATTTTGGAGTCTAATTTGTATGGTTCATGTTGTTGGTTTTCTATTTTGCAGTCTAATTTGTATGGGTCTATGTTCTCTTCTTTTTGTTTACTGTTTTTTACTTTTTTTCTGCTCTCCTTTGCTTCCTTGTGAAGCTTGTTTCCTTGAGCACTAGTCTCTTTTCATATATATTTATCAATGAAAGGTAACTTATTCTTGTTCAAAAAAGTTGAAGACGTCTTTAAACTAGCTTGAGGGAGAATGTTGGAACTTCTACTGTTTAGGAAAGTGTGAATTAATTGTAAAATATTGGTCTCTTTTTTAGATAAATATTGGTTTTTGTAGTATTTATTCATAATTCTATATTTATAATAGTTTCATACAAGTAATAGGTCAAGACCTAAAAGTCCACATATTTGACAAGCAATATGCAATTTTGCTCTCAAAACTAAGAAAGAGGCCTATTATTGCAGTTTGCAAATATAGTTGGGTAGTCTTGGTATTACAAAGCCAGGTTCTTTATTTTTTTGAAATCGGGAATCGGACAGGTTCATGTAAGGTAGGTCCAAGATAACATTAAACGCAACCAGTGAATATCTCAAAGAAACCTGAAATGAGCTGAGCAAACACCATCCTGATAGAATCTACCACTATTTTATTAAGAACTAAGATAATCTCTCGAGAGGATCTCTCAAAGAGCCCAAATACAAAGACAACAACCGTTTGAATAATTTGCTAAAGGCCTAACATATCCTATATATAGTAAACCTAGAAGATGACCTAATTTAGTAATAACTCAAATAAGGCCCATCAGCCCAATACAACTGAATTACAATTAAAGACTATTAAATATAATTAATAAATACTACTTTCATAATGTCTTGTTCCTCCTCGAGTAAACCTTCAGCGGGCCCGGGTTCGTATCAATACTTCCCCCCCAAAGAGCCACCTTGTCCTCAAGGTGAAAATCAGGAAACTGGAGCTCAAGATCCTTGGCGGCCTCCCATGTAGCCTCGTCTGGAGTGGACCCCTCCCACTGAATCAAAACTTGGCGCGAACCCCTTCGAGCGGGTCCTCCCGTATGCCCAACACAAATTTTAGGGCAAACCACGACACACAAAGCTTCCGTCACCATGGACGGCGTAGCCAGAACTAACACTGAAGAACCCACCGCCTTCCGCAGGACGGACACATGAAAAACCGGGTGAATCTTCACTGATGGAGGCAACTCGAGTCGATATGCCATCGCCCAACCTGCGCAAAACACGATACGGACCAATAAATCGGGTGCTAACTTGGGATGTTTAAACCGCGCGTAGACGATTGTCGGTAAGGTCGGAGTTTAATATAAACCAAGTCATCAACAAAGAAATCGAACATCGCGGCGATTGACATTCGCGCGATCCGTCATAGACTGCTGTGCACGCGATAAATTGGCCTTCAAAGAATCCAACATTCGATCTCTTTCTAACATCAACGAGTCAACTGCCGCCACGGGACTAGCTCCGAAATCATATCCCAGAATCGAGGGCGGAGGGCGACCGTAAACGATCGCAAAAGGCGTCATGCCTGTGGACGAATGAAACGATGTGTTAAAACTGAATTCAGCCCAAGACAACCATTTATACCATGCCTTCGGTTGAGTCATCACAAAACATCGTGAGGTAGGACTCCAAACAATGATTTACAACCTCGGTTTGGCCATCCGCTTGAGGATGGTATGTAGTCTTCACGCGAAGTTTCGTTCCCGAAGCCTTAAACATTTCCTCCCACAGTAAGCTAGTGAAAATCTTATCCCGATCAGACACGATGCTTTTCGGTATCCCATGTAAGCGCACCACCTCCTTTATAAAAACCTGAGACACGGATAAGGAAGTGAAGGGGTGGCGTAGGGGAATGAAATGCGCATATTTAGACAATCACAACCACGACTAAAATAGTGTCAAACCCCTCCGAACGCGGCAAACCCTCAACAAAGTCCATGGAGATGTCCTCCCAAATTCGTTCGGGAATCGGTAATGGTCGTAATAATCCTGCTGGAGATAATGACAGGTGTTTGGCCTGCACACAGATCGAACATTCCGCCACAAAGGCGCGAACACGAGCCTTCATCCCTTGCCAATAAACTTCCTTAGCAAGACGCTGATATGTTTTTAAGACTCCGAAATGTCCACCGACAAATTTCCATGGAATTCTAGCAATAATAGAGGATCGTTGGTGACGTCGGCGGAACACCAATCGCTACTGTAAAGCAAAACATCGCCCACAATCAATACCTCGTGGACCCTCCTCACCTGCTTTCAGAGCCGTAAAAATAGGCAGTAATTTTGCATCCTCTTTAATCTGCTGCGTAAACACAGCTGTGTTAACCCCGGCCACGACACTGAGCATTCCCAATTCACCCGATAGAGGCATCCGTGAAAGAGCATCAGCTGCTCGATTCTCAAGACCCTTCTTGTACTCAATCTTTGAAATCATACCCCATAAGCTTAGCGATCCATCGCTGATAATCACCATCCACCACCCGCTGCTCTAGTAAAAATTTAAGACTTTTCTGGTCCGTGCGTACAATAAAATGGTGTCCCAATAGATACGCCCTCCATCGCTGAACCGCGAACACAATGGCCATTAACTCACGCTCATAGACAGGCTTAACGCGATGAGTGATCGGCAAGGCCCTACTGAAATACGCCAATGGTTGGCCTTGCTGCATTAACACCGCACCCACCCCAATTCCTGAAGCGTCGGTTTCTACTACAAATACCTGGCTGAAATCTGGTAATCGGAGGACTGGGACACTGCTCATGGCATGTTTCATTCTCTCAAAATACCTCCTCTGCCGCCGCCCCACTCAAATTTTCCTTCTTTAGCAATGTGTCAAAGGAAAAGCCATCGATCCATAATTAGCTACAAATCGTCGATAGTATCCCGTTAGACCTAGGAACCCCGTAGATCTTTAATATTCCCGACTCGCCACGCAACCATTGCCTCAATCTTCGCTGGGTCAGCAGACACGCCCTCAGCAGATATGAAATGCCCAAGATACTCGATACGGTGTAACCCAAACTGGCATTTCTTGGCGTTGGCAACAAACGCATGTCGTACCAAAACCTCAAAAACCCGAGCCAGGTGCTCCTTATGATCCCCCAAGGTCAAGCTGTAAATGAGAATATCATCAAAGAAGACCAACACAAACTTACGCAGATACGGGCGCAAAATATCATTCATAACTGACTGGAAAGTGGCTGGAGCATTTCTTAACCCGAAAGGCATGACAACGAACTCATAATGGCCCTCATGAGTTCTAAACGCTGTTTTGTGCACATCAGTAGGGTTTAACGCGAATTTGATGGTAACCAGCTTTCAAATCAATTTTGGAAAAGATCGTCGCTCCCTGCAGTTCATCCAGAAGCTCATCCACCAAGGGAATGGGGTACTTATCTGGTACTGTGACATGGTTCAGAGCCCTGTAATCCACACAAAATCTCCAACTTCCATCCTTTTTCCTTACTAGCAACACTGGACTTGAAAAAGCGCTAGTGCTAGGGCGAATTATCCCCGCCAAGAAATTTTCTCGTACTCAACTTTTCAATCTCATTCTTCGGTATTGCGGATATCGATGCGGCCGTACATTCACGAGTCCGCTCCCGCCTTCAATTCGATGGAATGATCACTGCTCCTTGGTGGTGGTAACCGCCGTGGACTCAAACACGGTGAGTAAGATTTAATTAAGGAGTGTAGTGCACGGGTACCGAGTTAAATCCGAATAATGTTCGTCCCGAAACATCCTCGGCACATGTGGTCTCAATCATGTTCAATTCCACTAAAAGGCCCCGATCCTCGGGTCGTAAAGATTTCATCATAGATTTCAACGATACTTGTGCCTTAACCAGCGTGGATCCCCTTGTAGTTCGGCTTCCCATGAGCCCAACACAAATCGCATCTCGCAAAGAACGGAAATTGAATTCAATCTTCCCCAAAGTCTCCAACCAGCTACCCCTAGGATCACATCAAGACTACCGAGGGGTAATGGTAAGAAATCGTTCACTATTTTAAGCTCTGCCAGTGCGAGTTCCACATTTTTGCAAATGCCCACGTCCGTCTTGATTTGCTGCTCTCAAAGATAATCCCATAATCATGCGATGGTTCCATCGGAATGTTTAACTTAGCCACGATCACATCAGATATAAAATTATGGGTGGCCCCACTGTCAATCAGAACCACTACCTGAAGACCTTGAATAGATCCTGTGACTTTCAAAGTTTTTGGTGAGCTTAATCCCGCCATCGAGTTTAATGACAGCGCTGCTAAGTCCCGTGCCTCCTCCGTGTCACTGATATTCTCATCACTGTCATCTTCAGAAACTGCCCCCTCGGTAATCACATCCCTGACGACGAGTATCTCTAGAGCCTGGAGCTCTTTCTTCTTACAACGATGCCCTGGGACAAATTTCTCATCACAACGGAAACACAGTCCTTTATCTTTGCGGATCCGAATCTCACTATCTGTCAAACGTTTATAAGGTAATGTGGATGGGGTACTCGTGGTCGCTGGTCTATGGGAGCTTAGGGCGATGGTTCTCAGGTTAGTACTTCCTGTCATCCTCGCGCTCGTAGCCCCGGTTCCCATACTGCTGGTAGATGGCTTAACTGTTGATGAGGACCCTGCACCTTTTGCTTGAGCTCGAAAAACAAGGTCATCCTCAATTACTTGAGCCATAAATTTCTTATCTTGAATACCCACGGGACGCAACTTTCTCATCTCGCTCCTGATTTCTTCCTTCAACCCACTCTCCCATTTTCCCTCCAACGCGCTCGCACTAATGTCGCGTATACCCTTAGCATACTTTTCAAACAGACGCCTATATTCCTTCACCGTTCCCACCTGTTGTAAACTCATAAGGTTTGCATATCTGTTGTCATTGATCGTCGTTTGGAAACGATGCAGCAATAATTCACGAAATTCTTCCCACGAGGCAATTGGGGCTCGGTCCTCCTCATACTGCAACCATTCTAATGCCTCTCCTTCCATACATAAGGCCGCCGCATCAACTCGCTCATTCCCCGTCAAGCGATTAACCCAAAAATACCGCTCGACCCGGCACAACCACCCGTCCGGATCCTCATCCGTCAGACCCTTGAACACCGGCATTTCTAACTTCCGTAACCTCCTATCGAACATTGGTCCCTCCCTACCACCTGTCCCCGGTCCGCCTCTTTCAAATTGATCCTGCCTATCTCCCCAATCCTCGCACTCCCGGTCTCGATGCCATGGATTTCGCCCCCGATCGTTCCAACCGTCATGCGCAATCGGCCTTTCGTAGCCGTTGCGCACCCTCCGCGCCTCCGGAATCCCGTTTCTTCTTCTATCGAATTCCGTTCCCGCCACATTTTCCCCATCACCAATCCCGCGAAACCCGTCTCTCCGGTCCAACCCATCCATCCGCCGCCCCGACCCGGTCCAGCCAGCTCGACCCGACCCAGGCCAAACCGCCCGACCCGACCCGGTCCCCCCGCGCCCGGCCCAGCCAGCCCCGACACCGACACTCGGCTCTCCCACCACGCCGCGCGCCGCCGCCGCCGCGCCGACACGCCCCCGGCGCGATCCGCGCCCCAGCCCGCGATCCGCGCCCCAGCCCCTGGCCCGCGATCCGCGCCCCAGCCCGCGCCGCACCCTCGCGCCCACTCGGACCCCCCATCGACGCGACCCTCCTCCGCGCCACGACCCGAGCCTCGCGCCTCGCCTCGCGCTCGACCCCCTCAGCGCTTCACGCGCGTCGCGACGCCCCGCGCGCCGCCCGCCGGCCGCCTGCCCTCTGCCCGACCACGCCGCCTTCACCCGATGAGGCCCCTGCCTCCTCCGACGTCGCCTCTGCGCAATCTCCCCATCTCGCAGCAGCCCGTGTCCGGCCTCCTCCGTCCTCTCGATCATTAATCCCTTCCCTTTGTCAGCCCGAATCGATTCCTTTATCAGTTCCAAACTCCGGGTTATCGCCTCGAACTTTAGATCCTGGGAATCTATCTTTTTTCCCAATCGCTCCTCCATCAACTCCATCTTCGTATTCGTCTCGTGCAGCTTCCTTGCCAAGTCGGCCGCTCCTTCCTCACACTCTTGCATCCTGGTTTCCATCTTAGTAGTCACCATTCCCGGATCGGCAAATGGCTCTGATACCAAAATGATAGAATCTACCACTATTTTATTAAGAACTAAGATAATCTCTCGAGAGGATCTCTCAAAGAGCCCAAATACAAAGACAACAACCGTTTGAATAATTTGCTAAAGGCCTAACATATCCTATATATAGTAAACCTAGAAGATGACCTAATTTAGTAATAACTCAAATAAGGCCCATCAGCCCAATACAACTGAATTACAATTAAAGACTATTAAATATAATTAATAAATACTACTTTCATAATGTCTTGTTCCTCCTCGAGTAAACCTTCAGCGGGCCCGGGTTCGTATCACATCCATCTATTGTTTACTTGATGACAATAATCTTAATCCTGCTTATGGTCATTAGCCAGAAATACCATCTCCTAGACCCCCCTATATCACTTGATAATTTTTTCATCCACAACAAACCCTCTAAATGTTTCCAAAAGTTAGGCCACATATAAACATATTTAACAATCACAAACCTGCACCTCTGGACAACAATTTCCCTGAGACTCTTCAAGTTCATATCAGCCTCAGAAATCTGAAAAGAATTGTACAATAAATAATTCAGAGCATCAAATTAAGGCACAAAACAACAAGAACAAGCAGATAAAAGATTGGCATTCTTATTTTTCAAACTAAAATCCTGGGTAGATATTCCCAAGTTTATTTCAAAGTTTTTATTGTATTATTTCATTTTCTTCTAGTGTAAAAATTATTCCATATCTTTTTAGATTTTATGATAACCGGGAATTAGAGCTTCTCAATCACTACATAACCGGGGGCACCCGCACCCGTCCTAAGGTGCGAACTCGAGTGACAACAAAAGATTTTAAAATTAAGCTCACTTGTGAGTTTCGAACTTAAGACCTCCAAAGGAGCATATCTTGGAGACCCCAAGCCTCTACCGACGAGGGCGCTTTGGGGACATAAAAATTATTCTCCATTTTGGTTCTAGAATATGCTTTTGGAAGAAATATTTGACCTGGCTCCTCTTCTTATAAGAATCTTCATCCTTGAGTTTTCCCCTAATCTATTTATAGCACTAACTTGTTAATAGGCTGAAGCAGATTATACGTAAATTCTTTTAGAAAAGAGCCTCCAAAGAAACTGGAAAATAACTTCTCTCAAAATTTCCAAATGTGACCTCGAGTTGGGGAACCTTAGAGGCAAAAATATCCGATTGTGAGCCAAATGGGGTTGAGGATGTACAATAGAAGAACAGAGTCTTAGGGAAGAGGTTATTGATAGAAAGTGTTTGCATCCAAAGGGAGTTGGATTTCAAGTCCGAATTCCTACTCCAAAGGCCCTTGAATTCAATCTTTAAAGCTTGTTTCAATGCGGAATCATTGCAGGAAATACCAAAACAGCCAAGGAGGCATTAGTTAACCCGACCCGTTGAACAATTGGTAGTCCAATTGCTGGTTGGTAGAAATTTAACAAATGGGGAAATCATTGATTGGGTGAATTAACATTCTATGTTGGAGCCTATTAGACTGAATAGTAGAGAGGATTCTAAATGGTGTCCATCCAAAGAGATGGTTGTCTCACAGTAAGAACCTTGATCCCTGTGTTTACATAAGCTAGACAGGGCTCTCAACAATTAAGAACGGTTTAAAGCGTGTGAAAAGTCAAAGTGCTTAGGAAAGTGAAGATGTTTTTTGTGGATTCTTATGCAAGGGAAGGTTAATACAACTGATGTGTACCTCTTCTATATGGTGTGATGTGCAAAATGAATGTGGAAAATCATATACTTCACATTTTATTCTCATACTCTCTTGGGTTCCATTTGGGAAGCGCAAGTTCTTAGGGTTGAGTTTGTGTTTACTAACCAAATAAAGTAGATGTTACAATTGTTTTTTGGTACTCCCTTCAAGGACAACGCTAGGATTATATGGCTTATGGCCTCCCTATGGAAGTTGTGGAATGAAAGAAACCATAGGTTCTTCAAAGAAAAATTGTTTAGTCTCAATGAGTTATGGGATTCCATTTCTCTTTGTAACTACGAACTTGATCTTCATCTCGTATTATGGCTAATGAGTCCTTTTTGTAACCTTTGCCAGTGTGGGGATATCTCATCCCCTTTTGTAATCCTTGTTTGATGATACATTATTTTGTATCTTTTCAAAGAAAAAAAAGAGCTCCAATCAAGCAAAATAAGACCTCAAGTCTTACCTACGATGATCCAAAGGGAGGCGTAAACCACGACAGGCAACCCTTTTCATTACAACACTCCTCTTGCCATTGGTGGAGAATTCAAGAGCCCAACCAAAAAGATTTCTTTTTACTAATCTGCTAATCCCAAAATCACCTTTGTCATGTCCGAAGAAGAGATCATTTTACAGATATTGCATGAGGTCACTAAAGCTTTATCAAGCTAAAGGAGTTGCCTGAGATGAACAAAGATGGAGAAGGGACGATTTCCACCTTTCTTCTATCATGAAAAAACTTATTATTCCAAAAAGGATAGAGAAGAACTTTTTTACCATGCAACAACTACTAAACTCAATATTTCCGAGAGAAACACTATCCAACATAAATGAAACCATACCGAACACAAAAGAAAAATAATAAATTACTTGTGAGGAGGGCCTAGGGAAGAGATCAAAGAAGGCCCCAGTTTGGTTTGGTGTTTTTGTGCCCACTTTTCTATCGTTTATTCCAGCTCTTGTATTTTTATTTTTTTAACATTGTTTGACAACTTAAAAAAGCTAATCTATCATTCTTTGGTATGTGGGAACCAATAATTACTGATATTTAAAAAGTCATTTACCCTATAGAAAATAAAAAAAATAAACTTAATAATGCCTAACCTCATTGCTTATATCTTTTGCAGTGTTAGCATAAGTTGCCTCCTGAGAAAGTTGCATATCAAACTGTGACTCGGCCTCCTCCTCCACTTGTCTTTTTTCCTGGAAAAAGCGTGAACATTTTTACTGGAAACCACGTTTGAGGTTGAATACTCAGAATAGTGGAAGATATATATGTGATTAAAGCATATAGGTTAGAAGTTGCCACAGCTAGGGTAAAAATTACCTCTTCGGCAACTTTGGGCAAAAGCTGCAGCCACTTCTCTTCAAATTTATCCAGCAAGGTTTTTGCCATCACGTGAATATCATTCTTTTCATCATTATACCTCATTGCATTCTTAAAAACCAATCTCACATCAGCATATATCTCACGGACATTTTTGTACCCAGAACCATCTTTAGCTTCCATTTTGTTTTTAATTGTACTAAAATCCATTGGTTTGTCAATAACCTAAACCAGTAGCAATTGAAGGGATATCATCAACAAAGATGAATAATGATAGCTAAATGCCAAAATCCACACACAGTGAAATTGTAAAAGCCAACATTTTTAAATCCAATTCTCCAGTCATAAACAAGTTTTTTTTTGGATGAAGAAACGATTTCATTAAGAACGAAATATGGGTCCAATAAGACCAATACAAAAGATTTACAAAAGAATTTTCCAGTTAGATAGGAAAGAAGAGAAAGAGTAATCTTTAAAGCATGGATGACGCTCAATCCATGTTACAATCGTAAGAACAATGCTATCAAAAAAACGATTTCATTAAGAACGAAATATGGGCCCAATAAGACCAATACAAAAGATTTACAAAAGAATTTTCCAGTTAGATAGGAAAGAAGAGAAAGAGTAATCTTTAAAGCATGGATGACGCTCAATCCATGTTACAATAGTAAGAACAAGCTATCAAAAAAACGATGAAAGGGTGTTTCAATATCCTAGAAGACCCTCTTGTTTCTTTCACACCATAATCCCCAGAAGAAAGCTCTAACAAAGGATTCCCATATTCTTTTGGCCCTGTCCTTGAATGGATGCCCCACCAAACAACTATTCAAAAGCATCAATGGATCCATGGGCAGCACCAGTTGAAAGATTCAAGAATCAAATCCCAGAAAAAGAGCATGTTGAGAAGATATGGCCTTGAGTCTCAAAATCTTGTCGACAAAGAGAACACCAGTTAGGAGAGAGGTAACACTGTTGATAGCCTTGTGTGCAATCTCCCAAAGCAGAAATTTGATTTTCCTAGGAGGGCCCTTCCAAATGATTTGGTAGATGGGTGATGAGGCTCTGATACCAATTGATATGATCCAGGATCTAGATTATATCAAAAGATAAAAGAATAAAGATAAACCAAGTTTTGATAGGAACTTGGAACCTCCCTTCTCAAGAGAATCTCTTGAGCCCTACAATAAATCACTCAATAACTCATTAAACAATTGGATGCCTAAACCCTAACCTAACCCACTCTATTTATAACAAAATACTAACTTATTCTCCAAGTAATAGCTAAATAGAGCCCTAAGCCCAACCTTATCAGATTGACTACCAGGAAACCTTTGCAGTTGTTGTCAAACTCAACACCATAAGAATTATCTTGTCTCTTGCAGCTAATCTTGATTGGGGACCCCAACAACTAGATATAAAAAAATGTGTTTTTGAATGGAGATTTAGAAGAAGAGGTTTACATGGAGATTCCTCCCGGATATATGGTAGGTTTGAATTCAACCAAGGTATGCAAACTTAAAAAGTCTCTCTATGGTCTCAAGAAATCCCCCCGTGCCTGGTTTGGAAGATTTTCAAATTTTGTTCTCAGCCTTGGATATTCACAACACCAGTCAGATCATACACTGTTTGTCAAGCAAAAGTCTGAAGGTTCTCTTGCCTTATTGATAGTATATTGATAGAATCTATCACTTTTTATTGATAAATCTCTAGAGAGAATCTCCCTTAGAGCCAGAATACAAATGACAACTATTTCAATGCCTAACAATGACCTAATATCTCTTATTTATAAACCTAAACCCTAGCCTCTAACTTACTCCCCAAGTAAACCTAATAATAACCTAATTTAATAATAAAAGACTAATAATCCATAAATGACCATTACAATTAAAATAACAAATAACAATTAAATACTAATAACTAAATAAATACTACTAATTATAAATGGCTCAGGTCATATCAATACTTCCCCCCCAAAGAGCCACCTTGTCCTCAAGGTGTTCCATCTCTGAAGCCATCTTCCACAATTCCGTCCTCTGGGGAAAAATCTTTCACACCGGCATCTTGGTAATTGTTCGCATCCCGAACGACCCACACATCCAAGGCCTGGATGTAACGGCCCGGAAATTTCATCCCGGTCTTCCCGGGAGGCCCAGGGGCATTTTGGTAATTTTGGGTCGGGCCGACAGGGCCGGTTTTGAAATTGTAAATTGCCGGAAAAATTATGAGTCGATTTGAATGGGATCGGGAATTTTGGTGAAGGCATTTGGGCTTGGAAGAATGTGGAAATAAATAAGGAATTAAATAGCGCGTCGAGTGAGATTCGAGCCAAGGACGTGTCGCGTGCTAGGCAGGGGGCGCTGCCAGCCGAGCCACTGGGCGCGTTTGTTAATCTAAACGCGCGATCTAATACATATCCGTGTCTTCGTGCGCTCGGTTTAAAATAGAGCTCTCCCGAGCCTTCTCCTTCATTTCTCTCCTTCTCTTCGCGATCTCCTTCATCAACCGACAGCGATTTCCGGCGATTTCTTCCTTCTCCAGCTCCGATTCGAACGTGGTCGTCTTCCCCAGCTCGAAGGTCGATCCTTTTCCGGGCAGAAGGTAAGCTTTTCTTCTTTTTCTTCTTCTCTTCTTCGATCCGAGCCCCCTGCTTCCGGGCTTCGTTTCCCGGCCGTGTTGAAGTGAATTTCTGGATGGGTTTTGTGCAGCTTGCGTAGGAGAGTTCGTCCAACAACTATCGGCCGTCGAATCTTCGCCAATCGCTCGAATTCAGATTTTCTCCATCGCCCCTGTTCGCGCGCAAAAACAGAGCCCCTGTTCGCCGTGCTCGCGTGCGCAGAAGCAGCCCTGCCGCCGAGCCTCGCTGCACACCGCGCGCGCGTCCTCGCCCAGCTCCGTGTCACGCCGCGCGCTGCCCCAGTATCTGCTCGCCGCGCCGCGCATTTCAGCGCGCCCTGCCGCCAAAGATTCTGTCCGCGCCCCAAAGACGCCCATTTTCTGCGCCCAGCTCGCCCGCCAAATTCCCGTTGCTGCCCCGTTCGTGCAATCGGCTCGTTCGTGCGTTTGTCGCGCCTCGTGAGTTGCTCCCGAGCTGAGCCTCGTTTATTTTATTATATTTAGGCCTATTGTGTGATTTTTGTTGTGATTGATAGGTTCTCGGTAGCTAGTTCGGGTTCGTTCGCCGTTTAGGTTTTCGTGTCAAACGTCCCCGACCAAGGTAAGGATTTCTTACCGGAGTTGTGTGGACCCTGCGATATTATATGTGATTGTTGATTGACTGCTTGTTTGTGTTTATTGACATGTGTAGCTAGGTATTCTATTCTGAATTCCCGATTAGCATGATTTTCCTGATTTAATTCTCATGTTAATCCATGCTAGGTTGTTCCTTTCTAGCATGCTCGTGATCTCTTCCTTCTTGCTTCGTAGTATCATGCTAGGCTCGTTGTATTCTTATTGAGCACGTATTGGATTTTATGGATTTGTTTGCCGATTGCTAGGGCGGGTTAGAGTTGCGGTAGATAGCATCATCCGGCCCGATGCATAAAGTACCTTGCATCCATGGCGGGGACGTCGAGCAAGTCATTCCGTCCCCTGGACCCGTGAGGGATTAGCTAACCCTACCGTAGGCCCCTGCAATCTTGGGTGAGGGTGGCGATCGTTAAAATGCCCAACGGTCGGGATGATGACTTGGCATTGCCTCGTCCCGGCGGCCGGCATGTCCTCGGCATGTTTGGCGAGAGCCCCCGATTGCCACTGTTAAGGCAAGGACGGCTTCTGGTGTAAGCCTACCACGACCCGCTTCCTTGGCCCTGTGCGGTGGTTCAGCCGACATAGTTTACGTGTCCAGTCTCTCACACCCCTATGTCGCTGACACCGATCCAAAGAATTAGTTAGGCGTGGTGGATTGGACATGGGCAGCTTGCCTCTGGACCCGCACTTCATATAGTCTCGCAGTAGCACGCGGTACATGCTTACGCTCATTACAGCGCCGACCGGAGAGCTCATCGGGATCTTGAGCCAGTGTACCTTTCGTCGACAGTAGACAGGCTGAGGCCGGGACTTGTTTCTCGTATAGGGCGACTTGTGTATTGGACTGTGTGGTGATATTATTCCGGACTAAGACCTTAAATTGGCATCCGAGGCCCAAGTGTGGGCTAAGCTATGTGCTCTATTCTGTGTTTATATTCATAGCTTGCATACGCTCATCGAGATGACCATGTATATCGTATTGTACCCCGGTTGGGGATTCTTACTGAGTAATTCGTTACTCACCCTTACTGTGGTTTTTCACAACCAAGTTATGCGAGACAGGATGGTGAAGGAGGAGCTGTGATCATGGGGCCCAGCCTTTCCAACTCGATTTTTGTATTATGACTCTTTATGTTTTGTTTTCCCTGAATGCATGTAACAAGACACGAGCCCTAGGATGTTTTGTAAATATTTGTGGATTCCAAAGATTTTGTATCCGAACAGTTTTTGAATGGTTTTTAGTAAATCTCTTATCAGAGTAAACTTTGGAAATGTATTTATCTTGGAACAGGTGCTTGGAAACAGGGACAGGTTCCAGGGAAATTGTCTAGTTTTTAAAGGGGTTATTTTGAATGTTTTTGTTTTAATTGGAATCCGAAATCATGTCTGTTTAAATGTCCTTTACTTTGAATGCATGCATTGGGATAAGGGCCCATTTAGTGCCCCATTCGGGTCGGTCCCTTACACTGGAGCTCCTTCTTTTGACAACGATGTCCCGGCACAAACCGTTCATCACAGCAAAAGCATAATCCCTTGTACTTTCGTGCTCGAATCTTCGCTTCAATGAGTTTTTTAAAAGACGCCGGGGTAACAGATGTAGTCTTGGTGGAAAGACTTTCTGGACCACCAGGTCCTGAAACTGTCGTCCCTATTTTAGCCTTGATTGTTGTAGAATTACATCCCTCGTTCTTGGCAGCTTGAAAAACGAAATCATCCTCAATCACCTGAGCCATCAACATTTGCTCCTCGATGCCTACTGATCGCAGTTTATGCATTGGGCTCTGTATTTCCTCCTTCAAGCCACTTTTCCATTTTTCTTCCAATGCGTTTGCCCGTACATTGCGAATTCCTCTAGCATAGCGCTCTAACAACCGCCGATATTCTTTTACCGTGCCTACCTTCTTTATACTCATAAAATTGGTGTAGATCTTGAGTGAGGTAACCATCAAAGGACTTTATGAAGGAGAAAATTAACAAGGGTGTGTAATATGTTCCTTACCTCCTAACAAAAGAGCAAATTGTTGATGTTTTGATTAAAGGACTCCAAAGGCATAGCTCAACTAGCATTAAGTATAGACTAATGATCAAAGAGGTCATGTCTTCAAATTTCCCCAACTTAATTGGTGTTTAACTCAAATTTCCTCTTACTTGTTTTTTGTTGAACCTTTCTCCACACAAGAGAGCTTTGTATTTCTTACATTGAATTCAATTAACTCATTGAATACAAAAATATTTTATTCCATCAAAATTAATAATCATAATAATCCTTTGTATCAAACAGATGCGGGTTCAAGATCCATATTATAAGCATCAATTCATCGGAGAAAGGATATTGTACCTCATAATAGTCTTGTAAGCCAAGACCTTCAACGTCGACAGGATCCAAAAAGGGCCATGCCCACTTGTGTTGAGTGATCTGTAAATTAACAAGTTAAAAAAATTATAAGGACTATTAATTAATTTCCGGATATGAAGAAAACAGTTGCATATTTTATTTTAACCCTTTGCCTATCAAATACTATATCCAAGCATGCAGTCACTTAATAATTTGATGTCATACTGCCAAATATCTATTCTACGTTCTAAGTGACAACATCCCCCACTTGTTAGAATAAGGGAAAGTATACAAAGCTAAAAGGAATGTATAGAGGGCAATGCTGCCTAATAGGAAGTTGGGATTTAAGCATCAGTTTGAAAGAGTGAGAGCAAAGGAGCATTAAAAATCTTCAGAGTCTCAGAAAAATAAATTGAGATTCCTTAATGGCATTGTCTTCAACTCAGCCTAGGAAAGTGTTCCTTATGTGGTTATGACTCATGGCAAATTTACACCTGGAAAACAATCCAAAGCAAGAATCCATACCATACTAACTCTCTTCGTCATTTGTTTTCTATAATGATGGCGGTGGAGAGTGAAAATCAAGAAACAAATGTTCTTCAATTATCCTATTAAAAAAGTCCTTCAATTGTTTTTTTTTTTCTTGTAGAAGTTATGTGAGAGGCTTTATTGACTAGGTCATGAATAAAACTTACATTTGTTTGTTGCCCATGGAGAAAAAAGAATTATGCTTGAAGGGTGAAGAGTTTTAAACCTATCAACCAAGTCAACAGCTTGTACAAGATTTTTGCCGCATTGATGACTGAAATGATGAGAAAGGTTTTTTTTCCTGAAAAGCAGATAAAAAGGCTCTTTCTTCTACAATTATGGTTAATTGGGGAGGTTCCATGGCTAGGAGATATATTCTAGAAAAAGTGTTCGGAAAAAACGAGGTAATTGAGTAGCATACAGCAAGTAAAAAGTTCATGCAATAGAAACTTGTTAGATAAGATGCTTTGGAAAATAGAGGAAAGACATTTGCCTCTAGTCAAGAAGATTCTCCTTTTTGTACTGACCTAGGAAATAGACATAGAGAAAGGGACCATGGAGCTAGGAAACATCTTTCTTTCCTAAGGGAGGGATAATAACTATGATCAAGTTGGTTCCTCATGAATCCCTATCTATTTTTTGTCTTTCACAGTGTTTTAAAAAGCCCGAAAAGGCGCACCTCAGGCTCAAAAATCCCCATGCTCAATTTTGGTGCCTCGCCTGTCCAGGCACGCGCCTTTTCATAAAGCCCTCAGGCGCGCAAGTCGCACGTCTTGAAGAATTTTTTATTTATTTAAAATCTAAGTCAAAGGGTAATGTTTTACTCATTTTTCTCTATTTGTTTTTACAATTTCAAATTCAATCAACAATTGCTTCAAAGTTTTATTTTAAAAAAAACAATTAAAACCTAATCGTCAACCCTATGGGATGACTATATAAAAAATTCTATATTGAAAGAGATTAATATATATGTTTTGTGTATGTATACATGTATGTGCCTTTAATAAAATAAAATAAAAAAAACCGCGCCTTTTGGTGCGCCTTGCGCCTCAGGCTCCAGAAGGCCAATGCGCCTTAGTGCGCCTTGAACTTTTTAAAACACTGGTCTTTCATTTAAAAAGGAAATCGCAAGCTTATCACAGAAAGACTAACGATTTAACACATTAAGGGGATGTCATCTAGTGAAATAGAGGAGGTCATCCCTAAAGAGTCCAGCGAGGGGGTTTGAGCTTAGTTATTAGAGCTTAGTAAGAAACGACTCGATAGGAGGTCATCCCTAAATCAATATTAACTTAGTAAGAAACGAGTCGATAGGGTTTGAGCTCATGACCTCCAGCTCTAATAACATGTTAAATTATGTTAAATCACCAACCAACTCAAAAGCCTAGGCTAATAGGCTGGGATAAATATAATTATATTGATCGAACAGTAACTCTTAAACACTTAATTTGTATTTTCATTATTTTAGTGAGAAGTTGTTACTTGTTCTAAAAAAAGAGGCTAATTTGGAAGAAGACCAAGGTTTTTTCTTGGACAGTTTCTTTTTCATGAGAAGGAAATAAAGTTTTTCATTGGTAAAGGATAAATACAAAATAAAGAGATTAACAAGCCTACAAAAGCAGACCAAAAATAAACCACATAGAACAAAAAAAACAGAAAGGAAAACATTCTAACTGGACCTAATGTCCAAACAAGAAAAAAAAAACCACAAAAGCCTTAGAAAGAGAACATAATCGAAGTTTTTTTCATAGGAAACAAGAAATTTTCATTGATGTATCATGTATGAATATTTACACAAAAAGCCTATCATAGTTACTTACATACAACTTTTCCAATGTGAAATAAGAGTAACAAAGCTATAATCTTTAGAGGGAGAGATCGTGTGAGCCCAAGCCAGCTAGAAAAGTGTAGATTTCATGATGTTTCTTTCCCTTGGGGTTTGTGAGAGAAAATGTTGTCATTCTGAACATTTCAAATCTTCCACCAAAAAGCATATAAGAATAGAAGCCATAAGGCCTTCTTCTCATTCTTGAAGGGATGTCCATGTAGCGCGTAGAGAGGGAGGTTTTGTGTTGTTCCAGTACGAGCGATAGGCCAATTGAAAACTTCAAGAAAATAATTCCATATGTTATAAGCAATCTGGAAGCAACTAAAAAGGTGGATATGAGACTCAATGGCTTTGAAGCACAAGCAGCAGCAATTTGGAGAGAAATCAGCATTTGGAATTCTCTTTTGTAAGTTTTCATGAGTGTTTAAAATACCAAGGCTAAGCTCCCAAATGAAGAACTTAACTTTTTTTGGTTGAGGGTCATTCCAAATGTCTACATGTCTTTCAGCTGATTTTTGGAGGAGGGAGAAAGTGATAGAATCTACCACACTATATATTAAACTACGATAAATCTCTCGAGAGAATCTCTCAAAGAGTCAAGTACAAAGACGACAATTCAATTGATGATTAACAAAGACCTAACCTCACCTATTTATAATAACTCTAAACCCTAATTTGACCTAATTAATAAAATACTAATAATAGGCCCAAGCCCAATACATTTAAAATAGCAATTAACTAATAATAAATACTAATATTCCTAAACTGCCAAGGCCGGATCGTATCAATACTTTCCCCCCCAAGAGCCACCTTGTCCTCAAGGTGTTCCATCTCCGATGCCACCTTCTCGCACTTCATCTTCTCGGAGAAAATTCACCAGCTCAACATCCCGGTAATCGTATGCGCATCCCGAACGACCCACACATCCAAATTCTGAAGCTCTTTCTTCTTACAACGATGTCCGGGGACAAATTGTTCATCGCAGCGGAAACATAACCCTTTGTCCTTCCTAGCTCGAATTTCAGCTTCAGTGAGTTTTTTACAAGACGTCGGGTGAACGGTTGTAGTCCTGTGGGACAAAATCTCTGCGCTTCCAGCTTCCCGATCCAATCGTTCTGCTTTAGCCTTAATCAAGCAGCAGATGCTTCCTCGTTTTGGGAGGCCCGAAAAGAAAAATCATCCTCAATCACTTGGGCCATAAACATTTTCTCTTCAATGCCCACTGGTCGTAGTTTACGCATTGCGCTCCGTGATCTCCTCTTTCACCCACTTTCCCACTTCCTCCAATGCACTCATACCGATATCGCGCATTCCCTTTAGCAAAGCGCTCAAAGCTCCGGCGATATTCCTTTACTGCCTCCCCTTTGCTTCAAACTCATGAAGTTGGCATACTTATTAGCCTGGGCCACCGGTTGGAAACGCTCCAACAACCCATCTTTGAATTCGTTCCAGGAACGAAAAGGAGCACGGTCCTCCTCATATTGAAGCCACTCCAATGCCTCCCCTTCTAAACATAACCCTGCTGCCTCAACCCCTTCATATTCAATCAACTTGTTTACTGAGAAATAACGCTCGACCCGACTCAACCATCCTACCGGATCCTCATCAACAAGGCCCTTGAAAATCGGCATCTCCAATTTTCTAAATCTCCTGTCACAACCCGGTCCATCCCTTCCTCCTACTCTCTGACTTTCCCGTTCAGATCTTTGTCCTCCTCCCCACCCGAAATCTCGCCCCTGCTTCAGTACATTGTCACTCCACCCCGATCGTTCCAAGGTTCTCCTCGTGAGCCAAAATCCGCCCCGCAAGTATCCCCACAAAATTCCCACGAAATTCCACCCTCCGATCTAACTGACGGGCCACACCGGACCGGTCCGCCGTGCTGAGACCCGCCCCACCTCCGCTCGCACCACCCACTACTGCGCGCGCCTGCTCCCCAGCCAGCCGGCTCGCCCGAGCCTAAGCCCCTCGCTCTCGCCCAGACCACGCCCGTGCCAACGCCGGACCCCGAGCAACCTCGCCCCGGCTGGCTGCTCCACACCCGCTCGTCCAAGCCCACCCTCGGACCACCCCACCTCGCGCCCCCAGTGGCACCCCCGGCCTTCTCCGCACACCTCATGCCCCTCGCGCCAACCCGCTCCCGCCGGACCAGCACCTCCTCGCCCGACACCCTGTGACCCCGACGCCAGACGCCCCGCGCCACTCGCGCTCGCCCCACAAAGATGCGCGACCCCACTCCCCCGCTTCCTCCCGAACTCCACCGCGCGCCGCCGAGCTTTCTCCTTCGCCCGCGTCCGACTCACCACCGGCCGGACCCCAACAGCTTCCTCCGTCACCTTCCGCGCCCTAACTGCCGAACAACGGCCCACCCTAGCCTTCCCGCGTCGTCCCCCTGCCAGCCCACCCCACGACGACGTTGTCCCCTAGGTTTTGCTCGCGGTTGCTTTTCCCTTGGCCACTGGGTTCAATTCGTTAACCGGCAGCCCCGGGATGCGTTCCATCAATATCTGGATATTCCGATTTATTTGTTCGATTTGTGAGTTAAATTTCGCATCTTGTTGTTCGAACCTTGCATCGATCTTTTGCCCCAATCGTTCTTCTAACGATTCCACTTTCGCCTGCTTCCAAATCGCTTTCTTTGACAATTCGGCCGAGCTATCTTCCCAACTCTGCATCCTCGTTTCCATCTTAGTCGAAACCATTCCCGGATCGGTAAATGGCTCTGATACCAAAATGATAGAATCTACCACACTATATATTAAACTACGATAAATCTCTCGAGAGAATCTCTCAAAGAGTCAAGTACAAAGACGACAATTCAATTGATGATTAACAAAGACCTAACCTCACCTATTTATAATAACTCTAAACCCTAATTTGACCTAATTAATAAAATACTAATAATAGGCCCAAGCCCAATACATTTAAAATAGCAATTAACTAATAATAAATACTAATATTCCTAAACTGCCAAGGCCGGATCGTATCAGAAAGGTGTTGTAGCAAAGAACTAGTAGAGAAAATTCCATCCTTTTCAAGACCAATTCCATGTGTCGAGTCTGTTATTCAATGAGAAAAAGTCTAGAGAATAGACCAATTCTACCCAGTTTGTAATCTCAACATCTTTAGAGGCTCTCTGAAGGACAGTTATCCATACTAAACATGGATCTTCACCGCATTGCAACATGCCGAAGAATTCTCCAAGATCTATTTATAAAGGCCCATGGAGGAATATCCTTGCACGAACCCCTTGCATTCTGATACAATCCAACCCTGGGAGTTTTGGGAATATTAGGATTATTAGTATTTAGTATTATTTGCTATTTTAACTTTATTGGGCTTGGGCCTGTTATTAGTCTTTTATTATTGGGTTTACTTTGGGGAGTAAGTTAGAGGCTAGGGTTTAGGGTTATAAATAGGAGTTATTAGGCCATTGTTAAGGGATCAGAAATCATTTGTCATTTGTAGTTTGTAACCTTTTGGCTCTACGGGAGATTCTCTCTAGAGATTCATTATAAAGTTGGTAGATTCTATCAATTGTGGTATCAGAGCCGTTCACCGATCCGGTAATGGTTACTACAAAGATGGAGTCAAGAATGCAAGAACGCGAAGAGGTTTCGGCCGAGATAAAGAAGCAACAACAAGAAATCATGGCGAAGTTAGAAAACATGGAAGATCGGCTGGGGCAAAAGATCGAGGAAAGGATAAAATCCGTGGTGGGCGAACTTCAATCCATGATCGAGCGAACCGTGAAGCAACCAATCCTCGAAACGGGCAGTACGGACAAAGGGAAGAGAGCGATGAGCAAAATTGAAGACAGCAGGGGCGGCACGATCGGAGACTTCACCACGGCGAAGGAGGCACGATGCGGTGGCAAACAAGGGCTGGTGCGAACGAGATTCGCTGATGAGACGCGAGTGCATGGCGAACCAAGATTCACTGGACGCGAGTTAGGTCAAGCCGTCGCGGCGGAGCGCAAGAGCGAAGACGCGGGTTGGGCCGGAGCGAATGGCGAACGAAGAGGTGCAGGTTACGCCGGGGCAGAATATGAGCAAGGAAGCATAAAAAGAGTTGGTTTCGCTAGTGCGAGGCGCGAGGATGCGGGCGAGGGGTTCGCGGTAGCGCAGCGTGACAGCAAAGGATTCCTGGGCAGTTTCGCTAGTGCGAGGCACGAGGACGCGGGCGATGGATTCGCGGAGGCGCGACGAGTCAGCGGAGGGTTCCTAGGCGGAGGCGTTGCACATGGCGACGGCGCAGGAGCGAGGAGAGGTAGTTTCGACGTCGCAGAAGCGGGATTTCGCGGAAGCAACGACATTGGCAGTATAGGGGCGAGATTTTGCGGAGGTGGCACGGGCATCACTGGAGCGGGGTTCCGCGAAGGCGGAGCGAACACGACAATGCGCGGAGGTGGAACCTGCAGCGGTGGCTGGTGCGGGCACGGGCACAAGGGTGAGTCGGACAGTCTCGTCTGGACTGGGTCGATTCGGGTTGGACCGGGTAGACCGTTGGACTGAGCCATTTGAGATAGGAATTAGGGGAGATCCTAGATTTGACGGTTGGAAAGATCGCAGAAGCTTTGATGCTAAGGGAATGCGCGATATCAGCGCGAGTGCATTGGAGGGGAAGTGGGAAAGTGGACTGAAAGAGGAGATACAGAGCGCGATGCGTAAACTGCAACCAGTGGGCATCGAAGAGAAAATGTTTATGGCCCAAGTGATTGAGGATGATTTTGCTTTTCAGGCTGCCAAAAACAAAGGAAGTACTTCTGCAACGGTCAAGGCTAAAGCAGGAACGAATGTGTCGGTGACTGGAAGTACAGAGACGTCTTCCCACAAGACTACAACCGTTCACCCGGCGTCTTGTAAAAAACTATCTGAAGCCGAAATTCGAGTGAGGAAGGACAAGGGGTTATGCATCCGCTGTGATGAAAAATTTGTCCCAGGGCATCGTTGCAAGACGACAGAGCTCCAGAACTTGGATGTGTGGATCGTCCCGGATGCGCACGATTACCATAGAGCTGGTGTGACAGACTTTTCGCCAGAAAACGGAACTGCAGAAGGCGGCGTCGAAGATGGAACACCTTGAGGACAAGGTGGCTCTCGGGGGGGGAAGTATTGATACAATCCGACCCTAGGAATTTTGGGAATATTAGGATTATTAGTATTTAGCATTATTTGCTATTTTAACTTTATTGGGCTTGGGCTTGTTATTAGTCTTTTATGATTGGGTTTACTTGGGGAGTAAGTTAGAGGCTAGGGTTTAGGATTATAAATAGGAGTTATTAGGTCATTGTTAAGGGATCAGAAATCATTTGTCATTTGTAGTTTGTAACCTTTTGGCTCTACGGGAGATTCTCTCTAGAGATTCATTATAAAGTTGGTAGCTTCTATCACATTCATGAAAGAACTTTCTACAGGGTTAAAAGTGGGACATTCACTAGGTTCTGGAGAGATGCATGGTTGACTGAGCATTCCCTCTGTTATCAATTTTCCCTTATTTATGCTCTCACAACCAAGAAAGAATCGAATGTTAGAGAGACATGGGAAGCCCAAAATGGAGCATGGAATTTGTGCCTAAAAAAAACCTAAAGGATGAAGAGGCCGATGAATATTGCTTGATCTCCTCTTTTACTAGACGATTTCAGACTTACAAATGGAGAAAATCTTTGTTGTTGGAAGCTCGACTCTGATAGCTCTTTCTCAGTCCAATCCCTCATCAAAATCCATTACAGTGAAATAGATGAGCCATCCCCAAACATCTATGCAACTATTTGAAAAGATAAATATCCTAAGAAGATCAAATTCTTCATTTGGGAATTCCTTAACAGAGCTATCAGCACAGAAGATGTGTTATTAAGGAGGATGCCTCATATGTGTTTATCTCCACATTGGTGTGTTCTATGTAAATCCCAATCCCACTTGATGATCAAGTGTGAATGTGCTACAAAGTAAAGTTTTGGGATTACATCCGCCAATGTTTCTCCAGGAAATTTTCTCTACCGAGAGACAATATGGGGCTTCTAGAACTCATCCTCACTGGCCGCCCTCTTAGAAAAGAAAAGAAGATCCTTAGGGAGCACTTTATTAGAGCATTTCTCTGGAACATTTGGATCGAAAGAAACCACCGAATCTTCCAAGGAATTTCCTCTCTTTATCCTCGATTGTTAGAAAATATAACTACACTGGTGGTCTCTTGGTGCAAGCTTTCTCCCCTATTTCACAATTATAGTTACAATATTTTACTAAATAGTTGGAGATCCTTTTTGTAATTGGTACCTTATTGTGAATTTATTTCTCTTGTAATTTCATCTCATTATTGAAATTGATTCTTATCCAAAAACATCTTTAAGATTCCTTCTCAAGGAAATATTCCCATTTCCCAGATCCATTCCAGGCATCCCAACAATTAGCAACATATGCTTGTTTGTTGTTTCTTCAAAGAATGATTGGAAAGTTGATGATACGTTTGAGAAAGAGGATATAGGCCCAGCCATATGTCATTCCATAATAGAGTTGCCACAAAATTCTTAGAAATAGAACATAATCAAGAAGTTTTTTTTTTTTTTTTGTGATAGGAAACAAGAATCTTTCATTGATGTAAAACTCAAGGAAATGAAAATTAAAAAACGTTTTAAGAAAATAAAACTCAAGGCCTCGGCGTTCATATAAGTTTTACATGGGAAGAAAAAAACCTATAAATGATTTTTAAAAAAATAAGTATAAATAAGCAATCCACCTACGTACCATTGGCAAGTAAAAGTAGTTAGCAAATCAGGGTGTTTATGAGGAAGAAGCCTGCTTCTAATCATTTGGTAGCTTTTCCCTCCATAGTAAAACATTCAACGAAGTTCAGATTGCAGCCACAAGCCAAGAACCATAAAGAAAAGAAAAGAAAAGAAAAAAGAAAATCAAACGTAACTCGCCTGACGGAAAATGGTAGCAAACTGACGCACAAGCTCTTGCATCCTCTTTGCAGCCGCTCCTTCCCTGCGTGAGGCATCTAGGTGTTGCTTCTTGAAAGCGATACTGGTTATATGCTTTTCCTTGTCTTTATCCTTCAAAGTTGAACTACCATCCCCCCCTCGACCTCTAGTTAAGTAGAATTGTTCGATTTCAATCACTCTCTTCTCCAGCTGCATGTTTAGCTTAGAGCTAATGAATGATCCAAGTACAAGATGCACATGCCTAAATGACCATTATTCTAACTAACTCAAGAACATATACTAGTTTCAGTTTCATGAAGTAATATGGGCGCCACACCTTGTCAATCTGAACTGAGATCTCGTCAACACGGTGCATAAAGCCCTCGGCGTCTGCAGCATCATCACCGGTGCCTTTTCCTTGTCTGGAATCAATCAAATCTGGGATTGAAGAAATAACTGGTTCCATCTGACACGAAAACGAAGAATTCAAACAACAGAATCGCAGAGTCAGTGCAAATTTAAGCACTGACCATGTTGAATGACGAATCTGAAACAAAATAAAAGAAAAGGAAGAAGAAATTGAAGCTTACAAGATCAAAATAGAAACCCGAAGACGACGCTCAGAATGCCCTATCAAACCACCAACTGTGTTCTTGTGCGTGCCTGTGCCCGTATTTACGACTGCATATACATACATGGCGTTTTAGAGGGAGCCTAAAATGTACTTTCAATCATTATTTTAGTCTACATTTTACCCTGCACGATGAAGCAAAAGATCCAGATTTTAAATAATATTAGAAGAAGTAATAGCTAACATAGTTATTTAAGTGTATTTGTCAAAAAAAAAGTTATCAACCATTACTATCTTTTTAAGGTAGAATTGTTTTAACCATGTGTGTAGTAAATAAAATTATTGTGAATAAGTCGAGAAGAATACAGCTCCAATGCCATTTAAGGTTTTTCCTTCGCTTCTCACTTAATAATTAATAATTGAGAAATTATAAATTTGAATCCTCTCATTCCAACAAGAGTAATAATTACTTTTAGAAAACATAAGAATAAAAAAATGTATGGCATATGTATTACTAAAATAAAATTGATGGATGCATATAAGGATATGGATAAATTGAATTCTAGTTATGGAGATTCTCTTAGAGTATTTTTGGGACGCAGAGAGTAGCAATGCGAGATGCGTAAAAAACTAATTTAATAATTAACCCAAAAATCCTGGACAATCAACTACTTGATGAAGGTGGAAAGATTTGTGGAAGAGAAAAAAAACGTATAGATATATGAACACACCTCCCAAACTACCTTTGGATCCTGGAAGATCTGCACTACCACATATACCAACTACACTGTATCTATATCACATTTGTTAGGCCGACAAGAATGTGAAATAGGATAATCATTATATTAGATTTCCAAATGCCCCATATAAGATTGTATATTAAACAATATAGAATTTCATCTCAAATCAATTGGCAACAAAAAAAAGTAACTCATATCCCTAACAAAAATATTGTAAAATCTTCACATTCTTAATGTGGAACAATTGCCACAAGATATCTCCAACACTAAACAAAAGCCACAAGATCTAATTCCAAAATAATAATAACAAACACCAAAAGGCATATTATACCAATTAGGGGTGCAAGAAAAATCCAAAAATTGAGAAAACCGAACCGATCCAATGGATCGGTTCGGTTTTTTAGAGATATATTGGATCAGTTGGATTAAAATTTCAAAAAACCTGAAAAAATTGGTTCGCTGTTTTAAAATTTGAGTTTTGAAACATTTGGAGCGAGGGCTGAAGAGGTATTGGATGACTTTAATTTTAAATTTATTTAAGGTTAAACTCTTTTACTTTGGAGAAGAAAAGGTGAGCAATTAATGTAAAGGTTGGCTGTTTTAGGGTTGAAGAAGGAAAGGAAAATAGTTGTGCTGAGAAATCTTCTATCTTCTCTTTGACAAGTTATAAGTTGGAATCTATAGTGTGAAATTTTAATGGGCATAAGGCGTCGAAAGTATGTTTCCTTTTCATTTTTTTTTATATTTTTGTTTTTATTGCTGCTGGATTACAATGGGAGTTTAGAATTCCTCTTCGAATCTCTATTTAATTTTTGATATTCTCATTTGACTGTTGTTCTTACTTTTTGATGGATTCAAATTTAGTATTTGTGAAATTATGAGGTTCGAAAAGCTTTGGGGTGTTTTGACATTATTGGACACGGGTATCTCACCATTTTGTGAGTTAAATGAATTTTTAATTTGCAATGCCCTGTCTGTGTATCATCCCACAATGCTACTGCATCTGTTTTGCAAAATTGGAAACACAAGGCCATCTTTTCATAACTTGTACTATTGCTAATGAGGAGTGGGACACTCTCTTTTTGGATTTTAATTGGAAGATTTCTAGACCCACACAAGGCCATCTTTTCATAACTTGTACTATTGCTAATGAGGAGTGGGACACTCTCTTTTTGGATTTTAATTGGAAGATTTCTAGACCCAGAAACATTAAACTTATAATCCAATCAACATATTTTGAAGCACCCTTTTAAGGAAGGAAAGAAGATCATTTGGTGTGCTTTTCTTGCTGCTTTTTGTTGGTGTATTTGGAAGATGAGAAATGAAAAAAAAACCTCACAACCCAATACAAAAGAAAGGGAGCTATTATGGAAACTATAATTTTTCTTGCAATGTCTGGGCGTATGAGTATCAACCAATTGTAGTCTATCCACTTTACTAACCCATTGGAAGAGTTTTTGTAAGATTCTAACTCTTTATTGATGGGTATTTATAACTTTTCATTCATCAATCAAAGTTCTATGGTTTCCTAAAAAATGTTTTTTAAAAAATCGGGTGTGGGTGATATTTGTACAATATACAACTTTCATTTATTGGACATCGGTTCGGATCCAAAACCGAACCGAACCAATTAAAAACCGATCCAATGATTTTTCATTTATTGGAAATCGGATCGAATCCTATTTTTCAAAAACCGAAGGTATCGGTTCGGTTGTCGGTTTGGTACAAAACCGACGAAAACCGAACCGAAATCACCCCTAATACCAATCAGTGATAGGTTTAAAACTCCCATAGTATTACATATTTATCCATCCCTCTAAATGACTTGGTTTTGGAGTCCTCCAATCATAACCTCGGAACAATCCGTTGAAAAATAAAACAAGATAATCGATGATCGCACCTTGGCAGTAGTTTTGGGTAAATGTACATCCTGAGAGCAAGTACTAATAACTTTCATGTAAATATCCAACAATTACATTATAAGACTAGTCATTCCAATGCGCATTCAAATTGTATAACACGACCCCAGCCTCAGGTAAGTTATGGTAATACATTACAACGTAACAATATCATCGAGCATTTAACCTAACCTATATCAAATCAAGTCTAAAATATTTATAAAAAAAAAAAAAAAAAAACATAATGCATTTGCCAAGAATGATCCACGGCCCCAGCCTAAAACCACCGTCATTGATAATGACTTTGGATGCCAATACAGGTCGTCAACATCAATCCATCTACGTCTAAGCTGAATTGGTCATTGACAGAGATCAAGAAAGCTAGGACTGAATTTCCTTCAATCAACGACATAATTAGGAGCTACAGCTAAAATCCTGTCATCTACCGGTCTCGCGTCATCTACCACTATCAAATGACCTTCCCTCACTATCAAACTCTGTAGAATAGGCCATGTCATGTGAGCCATTCGCACAAATCATATCAATATTAATACTAACCGTATAACACCAAATACATGTATACCTCGATAATACTTCTAATAATCTTAACTTCTTTTTCTGCCTCCTCCGTGGAGCTATAGCTATTTCTCTCGTTTTGCCGAGCCACATACCAATGGATCAAATCTCTCTGCCTCATTCCTGCCAGCCCAGTTCCTGAAGCACATGAAAGTTTAAACACTGATTATATTTACAACAGTAGAAACATAATTAGTATTCCAAACAACACATTGTGTTTGTATTCAATTACAAACCTAAATCATTAGCAAATAGCAAAGCAATAAATTTGACTAATATCCAAAAGTTACTACTTAAAATTTCGTAATGAAAGGGCACAGAGTACCTTCTTGCATCACAGATTCTTCATGTTGTCTGAGGCGCATGATAAGAGCTTGGGTAACCCTTTGAAAATATTCATCACTCAGGAGAAGTTTCTTCTTCTCACGTCGACCTCCAGAACCTGAACACATTTCCACATCATCATAATCCAGTCTACACTAAAGGAAAGTTGCATATATGATCGTCAAAATCTCACCATCATTTCCAAAAGTTGGCTCTGTTGCACCATTCCTAGGTTCAGCACCAACATCATCAGGCCTATTGTCAACATTATTATCATCAACTCCACCTCCATTAGTTTCTTCTTGAAATTCAGAAAGGTCAATCTCGCTAGATTCCACACTGCAAGGTTGCTTATTATTATTATTATCGTCGTAGTTTTTGAGATAAAAAGATTATGATAGAGGACCAAGGGTGGGATGAGATTATTAGTATATTATATGTAAGGGTAGAATGGTAATTAGCATGTAAGGGTTTTATTATAAATAGGAGTCTTGGGGGATTTGGAAAAGGGAAGGAAATATTTTGGTATTGTCTTGCAAAAGACTTGGGAGAGACTTAGCCCTCTTGAAAGGCTAAGGGTACGGTATTGTAACGCTTTCCTATCTATTATCTCAATATATTGTGTTTCGTGGTTTATTTTCCGGTGTTATTTCTCTTGTGCTTGTTAAGATTATTAGGGTCTTAACAAATTGGTACCAGAGCAAGTTCATCCTGGTGTTCATACAATGGATTATGATGAAGCCTTGTTAGAGCTACAAGCATCTATGGCCAAACAACATGAAAAATGGAAAAAGATGCAACAAGCTTTAATGGCAATACATGAAGAATTTAAGGCGTTTGAAAAACAATTGGAGATTCGTAGCCAGCTAAAAGAAAAAAGGAAGAAAAAGAGAGGGCAAAACAAAGAAAAAGGAGAAGCCAGACCAAAAACTAGCAACAAATCTGTCCAAAAGGTGAGTAAGCAAGTCCAAAAGGTGGCAGCTAAACATCCAAAACAAGGTAAGAAGCAAAAGAAAGATAAGGAAGAATATGTGAATAAGAAAGAAAAGAAAAAAACAGTATTGGAAAATAGGAGAAAAGAAAAAGTAAATAAAAAGAATGAGACAAAGAAAGGCAATCCAAAGAGAAGAAGAAAAAGAAGAAAACAAGGGAGACTATGGTGGGTGATTGAAAGTGAAGTTGAGGAGAAGTGGTGGTAAAAAATGAAGCGTAGTCATTGTTTGTGGTTGGAGAAGAAGAGGCATGGATTAGTAATGGAGAAGATAACTTTGAGAAGAAGTAAGAAGAAATGTTTGAGAAGATGGAAATTCTTGGAAAAAAAAAGAAAGAGAAAAGAAAAATGGGAAGAAGAATATTGGAGAAGAAGATGAATAGTTTGCAAGTGGTGAGAATGTGGAAAAAAAAAGAAAAGAAAAAAGAAAAGTGGAAAAGGCTTTTCGTAAAAGGAGGGAAAAGGGGAGACAATGTGTGTGCGGTAGGTGTGACTTTTTGAAAGAAATGGTGAATTGACATTTTGATGTGGGACAAGATAAGTTATCTAGCTGAAGGGTGGGTCTTAGGGAGGGATGGGGGATTTAAAAAAGAGGTGTTATTTTTATTATTTTTTTTTATATAAGTTGTAAAAAATGTGCATTTGAATTTTTGTTGTGCAATGGATATTTTTTGTAATGTGTTGTATAACCCACACCTTGAGGACAAGGTGTATTTTAGGATGAGGGATATGATAGAGTACCAAGGGTGGGATGGGATTATTAGTATATTATATATAAGGGTAGAATAGTAATTAGCATGTAAGGGTTTTATTATAAATAGAAGTCTTGGGGGATTTGGAAAAGGGGAGGAAATATTTTGGTATTGTCTTGCAAAAGACTTGGGAGAGACATAGCCCTCTCGAAAGGCT
Organism: Sicyos edulis; assembly: GCA_036507275.1. Classification (NCBI taxonomy): domain Eukaryota; kingdom Viridiplantae; phylum Streptophyta; class Magnoliopsida; order Cucurbitales; family Cucurbitaceae; genus Sicyos; species Sicyos edulis. The sequence goes on along the minus strand of CM071859.1, from coordinate 24,887,756 downwards.
AAGGGTACGGTATTGTAACACTTTCCTATCTATTATCTCAATATATTGTGTTTCGTGGTTTATTTTCCGGTGTTATTTCTCTTGTGCTTGTTAAGATTATTAGGGTCTTAACAGATTATAGCTCAAAAATCATCCTAATAGTTAGAGAATAGAGAGAAGTGTGCCTTGACAGGAAATCCTCTTCTGGTTACTTGCCTGATTATTGACGTTTTCAGCAACGTCACTGCTAACCGCACATGGCGAGGTTGAACCTGTAAAAGCAATTCTCAAGTAAAGGCCCAAAATTATTACCTAATTTAAGCATTTTTTTCCTGAAATAGACTAACCAGTGTCTCCAAATAACTACGAGCAATTGCTTCAGACAGCCTTATTAATGCCTCAAGCTGCCTAACAGTCATGCGATAGGCAACCCTACTTCCAGGAGTTGTATCTCCTCGGCGAAGAACAACATAAGAGTCCACCAATACCTTTCGAGCTTCTAAACTTAACTGCATTGTTATAAACTCTATCAAAGGAGGTTCAATGGAAAAATAGCAATGCCCAAGAAAAAAATTAAAAAAAAGTGCACTTAGTAACACCTTTGGTTTGAGAGTTTTCGCATACGTAATATATCGCTTCAACTCAGCAGTAGTAAATGCAGGGGAAAGTGCATCTTCGTGCTTCTGATGTACTCTCACAATGTGGTGTGCAATGTGGTAATCTGTTTGATCATCTGGGTCGTCTATCATCACGTACACAAGATCAAACCTTGAGAGAATAGCAGGAGGCAGAGCAACATTATACTGTAACAAGGGGGAAAAATTACATTGATGAGATAGGTGAAATATGACTTCAAGTCAAATCAATAATCCCTTATTAAAATTCCACACTGATTCAGTTATACCAAAAATCCCAGCTCCAAGTTGACAATTACATACAAACATAAGCCACAATAAGTATGAACGATAGCTTTTATCTAGAGTTGTAATTCTTAAATGAAATTGCTACGATAGATGGCAGAAACTCTCACCTTGAGTGGTTTAGACTTGTCATAGCGCCCTCCTGTAGGATTAGCAGCAGCGAGGATTGATGTCCTAGCATTTAGTGTTGCCTGTATTCCAGCTTTTGTTATGCTTATTGTCTGCTGCTCCATAGCTTCGTGAATTGCAACCTTCAAAGGGCATTTGCGGGTCATATGATCAAACTAAAATGCATGAGATGCAGAGTTAAAGCATCAATATAATACAGTCGCCAGTACCTGATCCCTGATGTCCATTTTGTCAAATTCATCAATACAGCAAATGCCATTGTCAGCAAGCATCAAGGCACCAGCCTACAATAAAATCACAAGGCATCAAGGGTTATGGGTTATACGTGCATTACTTGGAAGTTCGTGTTAAGAGTCATAAGCATCCTATATGGATACATCCAACACCAACACCACGAGCGGAATTGTTGTAAGAGTACATATATGTTTGTTACAGAGCTATGAGATGGACATGGTGCATTTTAAACTTGACATAAGGAATAATACCCTCTCATGTCTATGGCCAGGCCTATCATAAGTACCACCACATCCACTGATCGATAATAACAAAATACTAAGATATCTGTGTGGATAATGAATATTAAATAAAAGGCAACCTCGATACAAAACTCTCCAGTTTCAGGTTCTTTGGCTACAGTCGCAGTCAACCCAGCAGCAGAAGAGGACTTTCCAGATGTGTAAACTGATCTGGGCACAATACCTGAAGTATACCTGTGGAAAAACCAAACACAAATTTCTGAAGCATCAATTATTTTGGAAATAAACCTCGTTTCCTATAAAAAAAATTACTTTGGAAATAAACATACTGAATCCCTCATTAAACTCTGCATAGTTTTAGAAGTTTAAATTTTAAAATAAGAAATAAAAGAGAGTGGGGGGAAGATCTTACTTAAGAAACTGAGATTTCGCACAACTTGGATCTCCTACTATACAGACGTTGATGTCACCTCGAAGATTAATGCCTTCATGAGTTAACTTGTGGACACCACCTAACAGCATGAGCAGGATTGCTCGCTTGATATCTTGATGGCCAAAGACTGCTGGTGCAATGCTATCAATAAGTCTGTTGAAGAAGTCAGGTGTACTCCTCATTCTTTGAACTTCATCAAGCTCTCTAGTCTGAAGCATTTGTTATTTAAATCAAAACTAGGAAATCTTAGGAAGCATATGCTGTAGAGTTGTAAGACATTTTTGTTTTTATGTTAAACCGGTGTACAAATTAACTGTTAAATAATATACAACGCAATCTATCCAGAAGCTGCTTGGAGTATCAACCTACAAAAATGTCTAAAATATAAATTTTAGTCCTTTCCTCTCTAATTTAGTTTGACCAAAAACTATACAAGGATCTAGTGCATCTACATGTTTATCCATTATAGTCAGTTTAGTGCATGGGCAAGTTGAAAAAGTGATCATCTGCATCCTACAAGTTTTTATATAATTTAAATTTTGAAGTAAACTGCCTAATGTACATTATAAACAGGAAAAATGAAAATTAAGTATTGCAATACTAACAGTAAACTGTTGATCTTCATCCACATCCTTTTTCCTGTTTCTGATATCAAAGTCCCTTCTGCCATCTAGAATCTGAATGAAGTGATGATAAGAGTTAATAATAAAGAGCTCCAAATTGCAGCTGATAATTAATAATTGATAATTAGAGAGACTTAAGGGCTAGCCTGAACAGAATTGGCAATAAAGGCTAGGCGATAGGACAGGTCCCTCACTCCTAGTGCTCGCAGCCCGCTCATTCCTCCATGTCCAACCATAGAGTTTTTTCGCTCTGAAGCCTCTCGACGACATTCTGCCCTTTCTCCTGGAGAGGTTAATGCTAATATATCTGGTATAACAACTACCGTACCAGTGAAGATAATCCTGTGTGGATGTATGATAAAAATGCTTAGATAAAATTACTATACGGAAGTTGCAGTTTCAAGCTTTTCTTTTTTGGAAAATAAACAATTTAATTAATATATGATATCAAGCAGTACAAAGATAAGAGAGGATAACAAAAGGGTTCTCTAGATATTAATAAGACAAGTAAAGTTATAACATGAGATAGCAGAAAGAGTTTACACCAACATATAACAATAGCAATAAGATTATCAATAAAAAAGGCTACAAGCCACTGTTATTTCCTGATAAGTGCGAGCATTCCTCCCAATCCATAAGTTCCAACAAAAAGCCGAGATCAAGTTTTTCCAGAGAAGATTTTTCTCCTTTTTTAAGGGATATCCAGTGAGTACAACTTCAATAAGGGATTTGGTATCATTAGGGGCAGGTACCAATGAGTTGAAATAGTCAAGTGACAGTCTTCTTTGCAAGGCCATGAGTACTAAAAGTGCAGTTTCAGGATTTTCAGCTTTTTCTTTTTTATATACAAATATATATATTCTCATGGAACAACTCAATTGACCCTACAACATTTGGCTGTCAAATAAATCCAAAGGAAATTCATTGCTAGAAGGCCTCTATGGATTGAATCCATAATATTTTGGTTCCTAGAGAATGCCAGGAAAGTTGGGAGTTTTCACGCATAATTTCCATTAGTATGTCGACCTTACATCGACCCGATTTATGCTAACTAGTGTTGGAAGAACTCCGAACTACTAAAGAACAACAAAGAAAGACAATGTATCTTACGTGTCCCCAGCTCTAGCACGTTCGACCATCTCATGGCGGAGAATAACATCCAAAGATCGTGGAAGAGAACCAGCTGGTATCTCCTTTGACGTCTCTTGCATCCGCACCCTCTGCCAGTCAGCAAACTTACTCTCTTGCCGGAGTAATGCCCACTTCGTTCTATTCGAACAGGTTGGGTTCATGCATATTGTTGGCTAAAATTGAAAACAAGAATGGTCAATACGTGCCCAGCAATATTCATCCAAGTGCCACGTGACAATGTTTGAAAGATAATCATAATACGAATGGCGAACATTGACTAGCAAGCACAGACCTCTGTGTACTTAAATTGTTGTTCGACATTCTTCATGACATTTCCACATTCTATGCACTTGAAGGTCCCCTGCAGAAGCTCCGGTCGGACCTCGCTCGTCCGAGTCACCACTCCTGTCACAGACACTAATTTCCCAATTTCTGCAGTGGTCAATTCTCTCAACCTATAGTTTAGAGATGTGTTGCATAGTGAAGGAAGGTTAGAATTTATTTTTCTTTTAGGAAAAGTGAAGCTAAGACAAGGGCACATGAGATACCTCTTAGAAACAGGAATGTTGAAGAAAGCGACGTTAATGTCCTTGAATGGGTTATCGTCAGCGACGAAAGAAGGATTGTGGTCCATTACGAATCGCTTGCAAGCGTTCTTGAGGTACGGTTCAAACCTGCGGATTGAATTACGAGAAGATCGAGTGGGGGAATTGAAATTGAAAAGCAAAGGGAAAGGGAATTGGAAAGGGAAAGTAAAACCTCAAAAATTCGTCGGCGATTGCTACGTGAAGAAGATCATTGGAGCGCATAAGGTGAGCGAAATCGATGAACATAGTGTTGGATTCGCCGGCCATCATAGCTTCAATCTCAGCCTCGTAGAAAGGGTCTCCAGAGTTGGCAGTGAGGCGAAAACTGAAGAGAAATTCAACGGTGAAGCAATGAAAAGAGAGAAAGAGAGATGCAGCAGGTAGCTAACCTCTTGAGGAAGTCGAAGAAAAGGTTCTCCACAAGAACAGCCTTCTCGTCCACGAAGTAGCTTCCACCTCCATGGCTCTCCATTTCTTCTTCCTTGTCGTGTATTGCTCGAGAATGTCCACTCTGGGGATTCAGACCGCAAAATGAGGGTAGGTAAACTCTTATAACTTGTTTGCCGCCCAAATTTCTGCACTTTCCCGCCAAAACTAAGTGGATCACCGGCCCAAGCCCATGTGGGTTCGCCCTGCAATGCCCCATGGGCTTATTCAACCAATCCACAGCCCAAACACAAAAGTTCAAGTCGCGCCTATTTTCTATTTAAAACACTTTTATTATCTACCCACGTTTTAATTAGGGCTCATTTTTAGCCTCTCAAGAGTTGTTTGTGTTTGTTTGGCATATTTAGGTAGGATTTAGTTTTATAATTTGTTAATTCTTCAATTAGAATTTATTAATTTTTTGGGAAATAGTAATAAATTACTACTTTTTAAAAAATAATTAAAAAAATATCTAAACTTTTTAAGACTTTAAATGAGTATCTAAATTAAAAATCAGTGAGATATATAATTAAAATATCTCTATAATACCCTTGATTTTATTTTTAAAAAATATATTTATTAATTACAAAATCTAATTAAAGGTTCATTTTATCAAGACTAACCCTCTCAAATCTATGAGAGGATATCTCCATATAACTAAGTCATATTTTTTTTTTTAATATCTTTGTCAAAAAAAAAAAGTATTTAAAAGCAAGGAATTGCCAAATCGTCTTTGATCGTCTTCTCCATGGCGCAAATTATCCTTTTATTCATTTTACAACTCGTTACATCCAACATTTGCCATATTCTTCGATCATTTTCACTCCCACTCACACTTTTTATTAATGATTTTGATTTTTGGAGATTGGGGATACAATTGCGATCCAAGATGTCTCATGAGTCTTGTTGGATCTCACTTCCGTTGAGAAGAGGTATTCACAAGTTTTTGTTTGATTTTCACGGATTTCTCCATCAATAAAAGTGACGCCGATTACAATTGCTTTTAACGGAGTTCGGACGACGCGAATGTATGTTCAAATTACACCACAAAATGTGTTGACATCGGATCCCCAATATCCCAATTTTTATCCACTTTCACCCCATGTCTCGAACTAGATACAAACCTGAGTGTCTAGCCTTTCTCTTTACAAATATAAGGTTGACGGTAACATAGATAGAGAAGTGTGAGGTTAGTAAACGGTGTGTACACAAACTAATGCGTTCTAGCTGAAATCATAACAATATGTTTTGGTACACATGGTATATAACCAGGACACAAAAGATGCAAAAGAGGTTGAAATCACGACAGCATGCTTTGTTACACATGGTATATAACCAGAGACAAACTTGTGCGTTCTGACAGTACGTGTTTGGTACACATGATATATAAATAGGAATGGCTTAAATCGTGTCAGTATGTTTCAGTACACATGGTATATAACCAGGAACAAAAGTTGCAAAAGCGGTTGAAATCATGATAATATGTGTTGGTATTATATAACTAGGAACAAAAGACACCTACAACACCAATGAATTATGCTAAGCATGTATTTTTCGCATCCAACGTCCATATTCAAAAGATGATTCGAGGTAAATTCACTTTATATTTTTATATTTGTTACTTCTTTCAATATAAAGAATTCACTCACGTGGACCATGTATACTGTTATGATTAAACGCTCCTCTTAAATCTTTCGAAAAATAATTTCAAATAATTTACAATATACTTTCTTTTTTATCTTTTGAAATAAATTTAAAATTTTCAATCTTTTGGTTAAAGACTTGTTAAGAATGATGTTAAGATTTTTCTCAAGATTGTTATAGAGAAAAAGAGATTTCAAATGATATTTTTATTAAAACAAACAAACAAAAATTAAGTAGAAGGGTATAATTGTCCATTTCTTATTTACAAATTAATAATTAAATTTTCAGATTTAAAAAAATACATTTATTTAAACTAAAAGATATGGTAGACATTCTCTTATTTATCTAAAATCTAGACATTTGCCTAGTTGTACCAAAGTTCAAGTTGCGCCTATTTTCTATTTAAAACACTTTTATTATCTACCCACATTTTAATTAGGGCTCATTTTTAGCCTCTTAGGGGTTGTTTGTGTTTGTTTGACATATTTAGGTAGAGTTTAGTTTTTTGTCATTTTTATATTTAAAATAACTCTTATTTATAATATTTGTTTATAATTACTAAATAAATTTTTACCTTTCATTTTTAATAATTTATTTTATATGAATCGTACTAAAAATAACTTATCTTTAAACAAGGTTTTAATTTTGACTCATCTCCACAAAAATTACATCAAAACATGATTTTAACACAATTGTCAATTTTTAACTATTCAATATAAGTCATTAATATAAGTCTTGAACCAAAATCGTCAAACAAACATCCCTAAATAATAAAGGAAGAAATTTAGAAATTAAAATGAGTTGGAGATGGAAATTCAATTTTTAGGGTCTCTCAGGAGATGGATATAATTACAGTGCGTGCAATTGATGATTGAATGAGCGTGGAAAAATGGAAGTCGTGGGTGTTCGACTCTGGGCTTTTCCTTCTTCTTGTTCGTACCCTGTGTGTATTTTGGAAGGCAATTACAAAGCTCCTCGTTTCCGGCGCCATTCTGTGGTAGGAGTTGCAAGGCGGCGCAGTGGAGTGGCTGTGGGCTGCGTTGGCAAAGAAGACACCCGGTTGCAAGATCCACAGGCAGACGCCCAGGACCTGGAATACGTTCGCCAGATCCGAAGGGTGTTGGACCTTCTCAAGAAGAACAGAGACATGCTCTTCAACGAGGTCACCCACTCCCCACTCTCCTTCTCTTTCCCTCGCATTCCTCTCTCCATCTTCATATTCTTCAATCTAGCAGGTTAAACTTACCGTAATGATTGAAGACCCCCGGGAAGTTGAGCGCCTCAGATTACTTGGAATTGACTACGACGACGCCCCAACAAGAGATGATCTAGCGGCCGCTCTTGAGCAGGTCACACCTTTTACCTCTCATGTAACTAACGGAAACATGCCAAAAAGGACACGCGGTAGGGCTGCAAGTACATTCTATTCACTTTCATTTCCTATCCTACTAGGTCAATGAAGGAAAGATACCAAAAAATCGAGTAGCTCTCCAAATGCTTGCGGAAGAGATGATCAATTGGCCTAATTTGGAGGTATTATTTCTTACTTTTCCTAAAACCCTAAAGGAAATTTCATTGATGAATGAATCATAAGTGAATTCTCCGAGTGCCTATGATGAATACAACAAAAGAACTCCATGAGGAGAGATGCGAGAGGAAAATAAGCCAACAAATAGTCAAAATTAGGGTGATGGTTAACGAAAGAATTGATAAGAGAACATTTGTGATCTAAAGGGATGACTAAAATAATGCATGATAATGAGATCATGAACCAACTTCTCTTACATTTCAAAACTTATAATCAATGAACTAATAATATGATTGAGTTATTTTATAAAACATTGAAGACCAAAAAATTTATAGGATTAAATTATTTTATATATATATAGGAAATTTATTGTTAGGTAGATGTCTACCATAGATTAAACTCAATCCCTTTTAGTTCTACAAGACTTGTTTGACCATTAGACCAATCATACGAAAATATGCTACGTTGGACTTCAAATACTAACATAACATTGCTATCCTTATGAGAGAAAAACATAAAGTCAGACTGTTTTAGCAACTAAATGTGATGGCGCTAAACTGTCTTTATACTAAAATACAGAGGCTGATGAATCCTCGATCACACCTATTCTTGTTTTGGCTCTAAATACCGTAGTTTTGGTGTTGTATAGCAATTATCAGTCATCCTTTGGTGTTTAGTGATACCCGCTACATGTGGGTATCTAGCCATATGAAGAGCGAGAACCCAAATATGATTGATGGGGATCGTGGCTAATGGTTAGAGGAGATGTAGATGGACAATAGTAGACAATTACAAAAAATATCTATTGATTGCGAGTAAAATTTCTATCGCAAGGGTTTTGCCCCATGTCATTTCAAACTATTCCAGTTATCACCAAATCCTCATCATATCTCGGGGCGGCGTCTTCTCAACATAAATATCTGAGGAACAGCTTTTGTTTATAAGTACTTCTTCTTGATGATAATTTAACTTCATAAGCTCAAAATCATTCAATTGGTTTTCCGTCTTTTATGCATGAGTGTGCATGCGTGCTTAGCAAAGAAAATATGAGCTCTCCGGTGGATTACGATTGAATTAAGTATTGTGCAATGTAATATAGTAAACATCATGGTTGGCATAGGGGTAAGAGAATCTTAGGGAATTAAGAGGTTATGTGTTAAATTGATGGTAACCACCTACTTGGGAATTAATTTCCCCATGTTTCAAAAGGCTATTGAGGCTTACGCCTTGAGACTCGCCTCAAGGCAAGGCTCTAACTGTTAGCCTCGTGTCTTACGCCTTTCTTGGATCATAAGAGGCTTACGCCTCGATGATAACGCACCAAGGTTTAAAATTCCTACGCCTCGTAGAATAACTAGAAGAATAGTATTAATATTTTCTATTCTTATAATATAAGAGTTTGAACCATAACAATATAGATTTTCTCTTATGGATTTTTTTGTTAGAAAGACACAATTGTTTAAGAATTGCCAATTTTGATAATTTGCTGGCTTATTTTCCTCTAGCATCTCTTTTTGGAGTTCTTTGTTGTATTCACTATTGGTGCTAGAGAATTCACTTATATTTCATTCATCAATGAAATTGTTTATTCCAAAAAAACTCAATCCTATTAGTGCTGGTATTATGTTTTTATGTATTTTTACGTAAATATTATGCTTTACCATACATTTTTACACAAATCTAGAATTTTTATAATATTTTTAATTAAAATAGAGGCTTACGCCTCATACCGCCTCGAGGCTTATGCCTTGCCTCTTCAAGAGAAAAAGCCTCGAGGCCGCCTTTAGCCTTTTAAAACATTGTTAATTTCCTACATATGGAAATAATTTTAGTTGTGTGTTTTTTTTCTTCTTTTGTTCATGTTATCATCGGTAAGGGTCGGTCAGCATCATTTCCCCTCCATTTTGATTTTTATTTTTACAGCTCTCTCTTAACCTGTTTCTTTTGCCGATTTAGCTTCTGTGATTTTGTCAAATTGTGAGTTTCTATCAGATGTGATGCATACGGTTTAAACTCGTGTAGGTTGAGGTTCCCAAGACGAAACGCAGTAAATCTTTGTATGCAAAAGCCACAGACACTGGTGTGGATCCTCGAGAGGCTGCGAAGAGACTAAACATTGATTGGGACACTGCAGCTGAGATCGAAGATGGCGACTTGAGTGATGACTCGGAAGTGCCTGCTGTTGTGGTTTGTTTTCTTGGCCCATCATTAAAGACGCTGCTTTTAGTCCAACTTATTTATTGTGATGTTGAGATATTGTGGATTTGTCACCTCAATGCTGTCAGGACAGTGCTGGAATTTTTAAAGTAGATAACGAGTTGTTAAGTGTAATGAGTCTTAATATTGCATGATATTACAATTGCTGATGAGGAAATTCAAATTGATTTGATGCAGGGATATGGAGCACTGTACATAGTGACAGCGTTTCCCGTGATAATTGGCATCTCAGTAGTTCTAATCCTTTTCTACAATTCCCTTCAATAATCTTTGTTTGTAGACATGGCTGGTAATTGCCCTCTGGTGGTATTTGCTTGTTGCAGTTTCTGACCTTTCACGAGAATTTATTACGTGGTCAATTTCGAGTGAGAACCAGAATGAGTTGTTGATGAATTTATGGCATCTATATTATAGCCGTTAAATTATTGTTTAAAATAAAAACCGTCATGTTTCCATGATGATAGCATGTTATATCCATGTCAACCGTGGTGGGAATTAAAGAAAGAAGAGGAAGACGTTGTATGTTATAATATTGAGTTCATGGCAGAACATGCAAATCATTACTAAACAAAGTGCTCCCACGTTCCCCCATGGTTAAAGTTTAAAGGAGTTCCGTTCCATTCCATAGTATGTATGTATGTATGAATCAAAGTGAAGTATGGTAGACACGGGGCTTCCTTCATCTCTTGGCACCACTAACAGAAGCTACGGTTTGGATGCAGCAAAAGAGAAAGTAGGAAAGGCGCGGCGGATGGAGAGTCCTTTGGAAACCGAAAATGGGGGAAAAGCAAGGAGGCAATTCAGATGTGGGAGACTATGCTTGTGGATACCGAAGCTGCCAGGTTTTGGGAAAGAGAAAGGGAATAGAAAGGAAGAGGTAGAGGTAGAGGGAGGTGGGTGTATATCCATTTCGATATCCATATCGAGTAGAGTTTCCTTACAAACATTCGAATGCAGTTCGTGGGCTTCATCGGGCGTGGGTGCACAATCACAACCACAATAACCAGTAACGGCCGGTTTTGTATTCAATAGAGATTGGAAGGGAGTTCATGTTCCTGTATGGACGAAACCAAAATTGGTGGAGGACTCAGGCTCCCCATCTGCATACACCATTAACCCATGCTTGCGCAAAGCCAGACGAGAATTCAATGCGATTTTGAAAGCCCACACCCACACTCTATGATATCTCTCTGCCTTGATCATTGAGAGAGAGGGTGCTCGAAGACTATATATATATTTTTATCTTGGTGTTGTGTCTATATTATGTGCAGAATTTTCGACACTAGTTCACATTTATTCTCTATCACTTCTTCTACGCTCTTCTAATCCATGTTTAAAACGCTAACTACCTTAAGCCCTGCGCCTATAGCCCGTTGTCTACCAATTTCCCACAACTTATCCTGCCATCACTGCTCTACTTAAAACTTCAATTAAAATGCTGCCAAGAAAATGTTATAAGATAATTCCTTCTAACATTTAATATACTGAAAAAAAAACTTGCTTGTTTCATGTATGACAATTTAGTAGTGTTGTAACTATCTAACCCAAAATTACTTATTTTTATTCAAAATTGACAACATCATAAAACTCATATATTCGTAAGTCCGTTTTCTTGGGAAAAACAAATGTTACATAATGGATGAAATCAAACCTCAGAAAAGATTAGTAGCAGAAATATTAGAGAGCAACTAAAATATATACCATTTTCTTATGGGAGGGGGAGGGTATAAGAATTTCACTGAAATGATGTGGTATTACAAGATTTCTCCTCGAAGAAAACATATACATAAAGATGCACATATATGTAGAAAAAGAGAATTCAAAATGGCTCATTACAAAGTGTAATTTAGTATGTGCATTTTTGTTATAGATGAAACAGTTGAAGTTAAAAGGTTAGCCAAAGAAAAGCCCCAAAAGAGATAGAAGAAGAAGTTTTTTATGTTCGATTGAAGGTAGTTGCAGAGAGCAGTGATGGGGGAAGAAACGGTGTTGAAGTGTAGCTGCAGTGAGAGAGAGAGAGAGTAGTTATTGATGATGGTAAATATGGCATGTCAATGCATTGGGGAAACAGTTGTGAAAAATGAAGACGGTTCTCTAAGGCAAGAACTCGTACATCATTGGTTATATTCCTATGAACGAGCAGCAGCAAAAGAAGGGCGCACCGGCACCACGTCCTCTATGGGAGCTCCGCAAACTGGACACTTTCCCCCTCCCCATTGCAATTCCTTTCCACATTTCATACAGCTACACATGTGTCCGCATCTGCCATGCATCATTTTCCATTTATAAAACCAAACTTATCTTAACTTATATAATAAACATCGATCATCCAAACTTACCTATACAGCAGTGAGTCAATCTGCATGTCGTAGCAAATACAACATTTGTGCTTCCTTGATTTCTCTTTATAATTGGATTTCCTCCCCCTTCCTGATCCTGCTATATGTATATGTGTGTGTGTGTGTGTATACCCTTTAGAAAAAATCAAAGCTAACAACTAAGCATACACAGAAATGTCAAAGTTGGATGATTTATGTACCTGCCACAGCTTCATGCTTGATAGACTGCCTCTGCATGTCCATGCAACATTTTATTGATTTTCTTAGTTCGGACATCTCCCGGTACATTTGCTCCATATGCCCTCTTAAATCGTATATGAGTTCCATTTCCTTCATTTACAAGTGTTTAATTCTAAAAATGTGAAAAGGATAATAATCAAGTAATTAAAGGAGTATTTATTAGGGTTCTTACAATAGAAGGTTGATGGGAAGTTGAGGAGTTAGAGTGTTGGACGAGGTTGTTGGAGGAAAATTGAAGTAGTGGTGAGGAAGTTGATGTGGGGCCTCTGTTGGAATCTTCGCCGGCCATCTCGTTATCCTGGTAGCTCCATGAGCTCAGTATTGATGGCGATGCAGATTGATCCATATTATAACCACTTGCTCCTCGATATTGACCAGCGCTAATCAAGCTTCTTTCATCTTCGTTGTCACTACTCTTTGGTTGAGTACTCTCATGTCCTTCTGAGAAACACCACAGTTCTTCTTCTGCTTCGTTGACCTCATCGTATTCTTCTTCTTCTCCTTCTCCTTCTTCTTCTTCTTCTTCTGCTTCGTGTGTTTTTCGCTCTAGTCGGGACACCATTAGCTTATCCATTTTTTCACGGAACTCACTCGTTAGAAAATTGGATACAGTTTTCCTGCATATATCCACAGTTGAAAGCCATCATGGAGTGGCCCAGTGGTCATGACTCGAGTAAGGGGAATGGTTTACCTTTTAATAAGTTCGCATATTTCATCATTGGCAGAGTTAGAGTCGAGCATTTCCTGATACCAAGTTTGCCTGCGCTTTTCCCAATAAATTCGAGGGCGAGAAATATGAGTGAACCATTCATAACTGGTTCCCTCAAAAGTCTCTTCTGGTGCCTCGCTATCTTCCCATCCAATGATTGACTCTTGTGAATCCAACTTCAAATTAGGGGTATCTTGCCACGTGGCCTCTAGAGTTGGTGGATCAAGTTCTTTGTGGCCTCCTTGTTCTTTATGAGTCTTGATCTCTTTGACATCTTCACCAATTGGACTGTCTTGTACTGTAATGTCTATGCTGCTATGTATGGCGGCATCATTGACTTGCTGGTTATCATTGTCATTATTATTCTTGTTATTGTTATTATCGTTGCCATTACCATTACCGTTACTGTTATCATTAGTTTCTGAATCTAAGTGGGTTTTAACATCATCATTATGAGGGGTTAGTATGAAAGAACTCCTTCCACCATTCTCACCGACTCCACTAAATCTCTCCCTGCATGAATGAAGTGAAGCCAAAATGGTAAGGCATGATATAGTTAATATAAAAGTATCACAGATTGGTACATTGATGGATTACACTACACATACCTGAGATGCATGATGGTAGAAGATGTGTGATTCTCTCGAGGTGTAATTACGAATTTAGGGCGTTGCTGCTCATCTTCCAATGCCATTCCACGTTTTAGGATTTTAAGCCGAAGTAGGGACTGCATGGAGCATCTCACAGTGGTGTGTGATTTTGGAATTTTGATATAAACATTGAATTGAGATATGTGGAGTAAGAGAGAGAGAGAGAGAGAGTGGACCTGGATGCGACCGCGTTGGGGGAATTTGGAAACGACTCGGCGACTTCGCAATGTGTGGAGCTCTTTTTTCCTGTCCTGTTGGATTTGGAAGAGTAAATCGGCAAAGGCCTGGCGTCCTCTGATGCGGGGAGAGCATAGAATATAAGAAAGGCATTTGGGATCAACTTGGTGTCTGAGGATGAGAGAGGGATGATGGGAGGTGGAGGCTTGGTTGTTGTCTTGGAGGCAAGAGGAAGGTGCACAATGGGGAGGTGGTGGTGGTGGTTTAGCAGCAGCCGTCAGAGTCAGTCTCCTAATGATATCAAGGACACGCACTTTCTCGCTTTCTCCTGCTGATGCTGATGCTGCACTGGAGGCCGGTGGAGAGCTGGAACTTGTTCTGCTGGACTGCCAATCTGCAAACCCGTCCTCGCTGCAGCTCCCCACGGGCCCTGCATCGTCCTCGAAGTCCCCTGCTTCCACAGAGCATGCCTGTTCATGTTCATGTTCATGCTCATGTTCACGTTCATGTTCGTGCTCCATCTCCATGACTTGCTGCTTGTTGACATTGGAGGAAACAACATTTAGCCTCTTCTCCCATATCTGGACGAGAGAAGAAGCTCCAAGCTTGGAGCTTCGGTTGTCAGGATGAGGCATTTGTGTTGTTGTTTGTGGGTCATTGTTGTGATCATCAAGAGGGGTGCTGATTGATATGCAATCATTGAGGCGATCTATGACCAAAGTCTTGAGGTTATTACGAAAACGAGCAACATGGGTAGCGGTCACATTGGCGTCGCGCCGGTTGTGGTCTCTTCGGGGAGTGCAGCCAAAGGGTGATGAGGCCGTGGAAGAAAACTCCACCTGGGAAGAAGCCATAAGCAAGCAAGCAAGCAATCAATCAATCACCCAATGGAAGGGAAAGGGAATGGAATGGAATTAGAGGGAATTGTGCATTTATTATCATTATTATTATGGGGGCCATACAGGCATTTTTTTTGGTTGGGATATGGAAATATGAGAAACCAATCCAGAAGGGAGGGAAGTTGAGAAAGGAACATACGGGGACAGACCGAAAATAGAGGAAACCATTTTTTAGGCTTCAAACCACAGCCTTCAACCCCCAACAGCCCTAAATTAACAAAATTAGCAAACAACCAAACCAACGCCCATCCTTGGTGCTTAATTTAACAAACAAATTCTACAATACTATTAGTATTATATGATCAAAATTTCCTCCATTACCCAAACGCTAAACTTTCTTCAGAATGGTAGATATCCCCTCAAGCGTCTATAATACTCACACCACATACAAAATAACATTTTCTATCTTTTCCATTTTAATTTCTTTTTAACTTTCAAAAGTTGAATCTTAAAAGTTTATTTCATTTTCGATTGACAAATTTTCAAAAAGTCTTTTAGAAATATATTCATATATTTATTTGATTGGGTCAAGTTAATATTCAACTTATAAGAGTAAATCTTATCAAACGGTTACATACTTTCAACTAGTAAAATACCAACCTTTCAAAAGTCCAATTTTAGTTCTCGCACTTTCAAAAAAACTTAAAATTGATCCGTATAATAAATTCTAAGTCAATATTAATCAAAATTGGTTCAATTATTTTAATACAATTAAAAAATAAAACAAAAGAGGAATAAGAAAATATGCATCCGTGCTATGTGAAAGCAGGCGACCCAAGTTAGACAAGTTTCCTTTCCGCCTACACTTTTAGATGGAGTGAGCTACATCATTATTTACCCCTCAAACCCTTCAATGTTCCAAATCATTGAAATTGATTACAAGATGTAGAGTAACTTCTTGTTTTTGGTTGAAATTACTATCCTATCCTAATCTGATGAAATGCCCTGCCTTACAGAAATCAAATAGAGAACATTTGATGTGCAAGTTGGAAAACAAAGAGAGATCTCGAACAAAGAAAATGAAACAATCCAAGATACATTTGTAGCATCTCATGATTTGTATCTAAATGATGTCCCCCCCTATATTTTATTCACAAAGGAGACAAACAAGACATTTCATTGAAGTATACAACAAATAGACATCTCTCTGGCCAAAAAACAGCTAAATATAGCTCCCTGAACCTAAATATACTATTTTACATCAAGAAATATCTGGTTCTTGTATCAAGTTACTACAAAACAGAAAAAATGCAACTGTGTATCCATTTACAACCTAAGCAGCTGGCAACATGATTCTGCTAATATTTTTACAGTGGCTAGAGGAAGAGAGTAAACTAAACCAAGGGCCTTGCCAACTGAGTGACTTCATTCCTGAACTGAAGCAAGTCTGCATGTGCACATAAAAGTAAAAGTAAAGCCTCTTTCAAGTTTACTCATGTCCCTGGCCAGCTCACATAATGAATTCCTCCTTGTGACCCAAGCCATGCTCTTGAACTGTGATCTTCACAGCCTGAGTATCCTTCCTGCCCTTTCAGAAATCCTGGGATGGGAGTAGTTTAATACAAAACCATATATAGCAGAAGAATGGCACAAATAAGAAAGGAAACAGTAGATAATGATCATTACTTCCATCCCTTCGCCAGCATATAGTGGAGGGGACAGCATCAACAAACTTATCCTCAAAGATCAGTTTACCAGACTTTATATTCCACAAACGAAAATTGCAGTCTTCTCCACCTAAAACCAGAATATCTTTAGTGTAAGCTCAAGTGACTAGGAACTCCGAGATGTATGGACATAAGAGTATTTTAGTTAGTACCAGACGCGACAAATGTCTCAGTGGGATCGACTCCAAGCTCTATACGAGTATGTGAATTTACATGCCCATCGTAGGTTTGTACGGCACCTCTCTGGAGAAGGCGGTGATCATAAAGTCTTACCTGCAGAAACATGAACCCAGAAACAAAGAACTTAAAATGCATAGATGAGAACTACACGCAAATGAGTCAGGAAAAAAAGCCCGGTATATTTTATTAGTGATAGAGCCTAGCAGGATAGATCAGCTGAAGAAGGTCATCAAAGATACAAACTCCACAAGGGATGAAAAAAGAAACTGAAATAATTATAATAAATCATAATGAAGGAAAGATAAAAGTATCCCCAGTTAGGATTAATATCAATATAGCACAAGCACGTAACTTCAGACCACTTATCATCATACAATTAAGAGGAGGTTAGAAGAGTGCATACTAACCGATCCTTCCATGGAGCTTGCCAAAAAGTATCGGTCATCAAACTGAAGCGACACCAGGCTAGTAGTAGATGGTTGTTTTGGGTGGGGGAAAAGTATTGTTAAAATATTTAAATTATATAAAAGAAACACTTGAACTTTGATGATATGAAATATAGACCAACCTTGATATGGAAGAAGGCATTTTAACCGTGCAAGAAGGAAAAATGTTCCCAGTGAGCTGCATGCCAAAGAACTCAAAGCATCATTTATAGGTTTTATGGCCTAAAACATTACACCTTCAAATAAGGTTGCATAAAGCATGGTGCAAGGACTTGATAAACATAATTTTTTTTTTAAAACCGGGAAATCGGAGGTTCGCTCCACTATACTCGGGGTAACCACGTTCATCACTAGACTAAGCACCGGGAGACATCGAAGGAACGAAAACACGGGAGGTTCTACAAATTGATGTCACAGAGCGTCTCGAACCTGGGACCTTGAACAGAATTAATTAAACATAAATAAAACAGGACTTTTAGGTGTGTGTTTGGTTCTTACTTTACAGAAACTTCCTCTAAGACTTTGGCTAGTATTTAGTACTGATATCCAACACCTTTTCATTTTAAACCTACGAAGTGTTCAGGTTTGGTACGCTTCCAGTAAGCTAACAATCTAGTCTTACAACATGACATTGGAAATGCGTAAGATATTTGATACCTTACTTGGGTGGTTTCTATAAATTAAATTGCAATATTAAACCTATGACTACGATTACACAGACATCTGGATTAACAAAACTGAGACAACCAACGGAGGTTAAACTTTCAAAATCTCCAGACAACCTCATAAATTTATTCTTTTTTTTCACCAAGAAACGAACATTGTACCAAAATTTGAAATTTGAAAATGCCAGACAAACTTCTCGAACAGATCGATGCTATTACCTTAAACCACTGCTGAGAAGAAGTTCGGGAATTTCTATCTACGGGCGAGTAAGGAATTCGATGCCTTGAAAGTTTTCTGCCTACTTCCTGCCTCTCACGAGTATCAATTGTCACAATCATGCCATTTCTAAGCCCACACAGAACAACATTTTTCTGCAATAAGTTCCAGTAAATTAATTAAAAAAAATACAGTTCAACATCAGACAAGCAAAAGGCATTAGAATGCGTTCCCAGCTTTTTTTTTTAAAATTGTAAAGGTGTTCTTAATGAAACCAAAAAAATATTGTTTCTTCAAAATGGACACTTTAGAAAAATCTGATATAATCCAGGATCTAGATTATATCAAAAGATAAAAGAATAAAAATAAACCAAGTTTTGATAGGTCTTGGAACTTTCTCTCTCAAGAGAATCTCTGGAGTCCTACAATAAATCACTCAATAACTCATTCAATAATTTGGATGTCTAAACCCTAACCTAACCCACTCTATTTATAACAAAATACTAACTTATTCTCCAAGTAATGGCTAAATAGAGCCCTAGGCCCAACCTTATCAAAATCCTACATAAAACACCACACTACTGCAAGTTTCTAAATGTATACCCATTTGTGAAAATTATGAAGCTTAATGATAAGTTGATAAAAATAAAAATGGCAGACATGCTAAAGGCCTAAAAGTAAAAGTTAATGTAAAAAAAAAACTGCCCATTTGAGATGGTTTATACACGTGTCCTCAGACTTATTGTTGACATGCTAAAATTCCTTTCTTCTTCCGTTGATGTTAGTGATGAAGCACATGGCTGAAAGAATGCGGATCTCCATAAAGAAGTTCAAGCAAACATAGAGAAGGTCAATGCTATTTACAAGCGAGGACAAACACAAAAGAGATTTTGTCTACAAAATTGGTGATCTCGTGATGATCCATTTGAACAAATCCTGTTTTCCAGTGGGCACTTATAACGAGTTGGTGACCTCATGATGATCCGTTAGAGAAACACTCATTTTTCTAAGCCTCATTCATGTCACTCATCAATGAAATTTGTTTCTCTTTTAAAAAAGGAAAAAAAAAACATGAAGTTACTCTCATGCCCCCATTAAATAACCATTAGGTTTTTGGTTTTTTGTTTTTAAAATTTAAGCTTATTTTTACTCGAATTTTTTATAATTTGTTCCATGGAAATGTATCTATTTTTCCTTAAGAAAGTATGTGAATGCTAACCTCATTTCAAAAATAAAAACAAGCTTTTGAAAGCTACTTTTTTGTTTTCAAATTTAGGTTTGATTTTTACAAATATAGGTAAGATGCAGATACGCAAATTTTTTTTTATAGGAAACGATAACTTTCATTGATGAATGAAAAATAAAATAAGGCAAATACAAGATTGATACAAAAAAAGTTACAAAAAGCTTGCCAATTACATAATAAGGAAGTTAGACTATAGTCTTTGAAAGGATGTAAACTATGAGCCCAATTTAATGCAAGAACAGTAACAGATTCAAGGAAATTTCTCTCTTATTCCTTATCATCAAAGTGCATTCCTCTTTCTCCAAAAAGATCACCAAAAAGCAATGATAAAGGACTTCCATAGGATCTTTTTCTCATCTTTGAAAGGATGACCATTGATAGCAAAAAGAATCAAGTCTTGAATATTTCTGGGCTTGGTCATGTGCCAACTAAAGACATTAAGGAGATAATCTCATGTGTTTCTAGCCAATGTGCATTGGTTAAAAAGATGATAATGGCTTTCTTGATCAGAATAGCACAGATGGCAGTACTGAGGCGAGATAAGCAACTGGGGGGCTTTGAGCTGCAGCCGATCGTTGGTGTTTAGAATGCCGTGACTAAGTTCCTAAGTAAAAAACTTAATTTTTTTGGGTTGTGGGCCGTTCCATAGTTCAACATAGAGATCTTTCTTAAGAGATGGAGGCAATGGGACAATATTCGCAAGAAGAGATTTTGTGGAGAAAAAACTAGAAGCTTCAAACTTCCACCGCCAAGAGTCGTAACTCTCTCTAGGGGTTATTTTGTCCATATCATCGATAAAAGCAGCCCATTCCATCACCTCCTCGTCCTTGAGATTTCTTCTCAAATTAACATCCCAAGATCTGCTAGTGGAGTTCCAAATGGATGCAACAGTATGATTTTTTCAATGGGGCAGGTTATAGATACGAGGATAAACAGTTTTTAATTCCATGGAGTTGCACCACTTATCATTCCAAAAACTAGTATGGATACCTTGACCAATCTTTATGGATATTATTGAATAAGTGCTTCCATTTATCAATGTCTCTCCATGGTCCCTTCGAAGATCTAATGTCCTTGACCCCGGACTTCGATTCATTATCAAAATCCATATCGAGCACCAATACAAATTCTCCGTAGAGCTCTGGATTCATCATGAAACCTCCAAGTGCCATTTTGCCAATAATGAGACGTTCTTGTGGTGAATACTGTTGATGCCTAAACCCCCATGTTCAACCGGCAGTGTGACTTTTTCCCCCAAGTAAGAAAAAACATATGGTAAGGTAGTTGTTGTAGGCTTAAATTTCAAAAATAAAAAACTAAAAATAAATCGGTTATCAAATGGGGCCTTAGTAATTCAAATTCCTTCAGTTATCTAATAGTATTGGAAGTGCTATAATGTTACCAACTTCCATAGTTGTGCTTATAACGTGTTATTATTTTTTTTATCCCAACAACATTTGGAGTAAGAGATTTTAACCCATAACCTCTTAGTTATTAGTTCATACATCATGTCAGCTGAGCTAAACTCTTTTTAGTTTATAAAGTGTTATTCTTGAAGTTTGTAAGTATGCCTTTCTCTTTTTGATGGTTCATCCACTGCTATGAAGATGTAGCTTGCAACTTGAAGCTGAAAATATCTCTCTTGGCTATCAATGCTAATAAAGTAGTATTACATAAATAACTAGCCATTTTTATAGGGTGTCTCCCCTTTCTTCTTGGAGGGATCTTTATTGTAGGGTTAGGCACGCAGTATGTCCCATGTTTATAGTCGAGGTGGGTATAAGCTGGCTCGGACACTCACAAATATTTTTAAAAAACGAAAGGAACTTTTTCTCAACAAGCTTAATCTATGTACATAAACAAAACAAGACAAAACAAAGTGATTTACCGAATGAATGAACTGTAGAGCAAAGACGTCACTTTTACCATGTAAGATCCATGATATCCTACCAGTTACCATATCAACTAAAGCAGCTCCCATGTCCGTCCCTGCAGAAACCAAAAAGATCTAATGTTCTTGAAATTCTTCATTTAATAATGAACCATATATTGGGTTTAAAACTTTAAATAGACTAAAAGAGATGACCTAATCATAAAAGAAAAAGATACTACCTAATCATAAAAGAAAAAGATAATGCTTAATTATAAAATGAGAAAATAAGATTTAACCAAATCCCAAAAAGAAAACATAATTAAAAAGATAAAAATACTATTTTACTAAAATTAACATAAACCAACAAATGTCGACTAATATTCTTAATTACCCTTGGTTAATATGAGTTATTGCAGATTGCAAAGGGTTCTTAGAGGGGACAGAGGTGGATGCAAGTTAAGAGGAATGAGAGATTAGTTTGGGTTAAAATTAGTTACTGTAAGTTACACTTGAGTCTTTTATTTCTTTGTAAACTGCCAGTCAATCATCAAATTGGTTTTAGTTAGTTAGTTTAAGTTTTGAGGTTAGTTAGTTGGTGTATAAATATCTCCAGAAAAAAAAGGTGGTGTATAAATATCGCCGATTGGCTCTATTCTCATTTGATGTAGCGACTCAAATCAGAATTTTACTAGAACGAAGGTATGATCCTTCTTTAACAAGAGGGGCCTTTAAAATCGAAAGCAATACAAGTGAGGTAACTGGTTGTGTAGGTAACTGACTCGGTATCCATTGCAACTAACCAACTAATTCACTTGAAAAGGTAGCGTATAAAAATGACAGTGAGTAAAAAGCAGCTAATAGCTTCATAATAGTAAAAAGCCTGAAATACAAGATAGTAGTTACACCAGGGAGGCAAGCACAAAACACTCAAATATTAGAATATGGTACATTTATAATACTAAGGACCCAACATGATAATAAGAATCCAGGGAACAAAATCAACGTACCAATCACAGCTCTACCTCCACTAGATTCACAATCAGTCGTCCAGATGGAACAATTGAAAGAAGCAACCTCGTGTATCCTTCGTCGAATGACAGGAATACTTCGATTAAAATCCAACGGTTCAAAAAGATTAAGAATATAAACTGATCCACCAGATGTGTCGGATCCCAAAGTACTTATTCTGGTTTCTCAAGTCAAGGCATTCAACAAGAAAATAATGAGATTAATCAATCCCCCTCCAGGTGGGGCCAAGAGAAAAAACAGACCAATGGAAAAGAATTCTAGAAAAGAAAGGATACAATGCATGTTGAATATTAGAAGCGCCATCATGCATAGAAGGAAAACGCTTCTTAAACAACTTTATGCATGATATGCTCGATGACATTTGCAATGAAGCACCAGAAAGTTGCCAAATATCTCCAGGAACTTTTCCAAACACCCGGTTTTCTCCAGTCGATGGCCAAACAAGTTCTGGACTACAGTTTACTCCACTTCTAATATGTTGATCAGCCTCACCAACTCCAAAAAAACTGCGAAGAGCGATAAATTCAAAGCGTCAAAAGGCAATGCACTAAATATTAATTAGGCTAAATTATCAAAAATACTCCTGAACTATGAGGTTTGAGTCAATATTACCGGACTTTAAAAAGTTTCAAAAATACCCCTACACTTTACAAAATGTTTCAGAAATATCCTTACCACATTAATTATGGATAGAAACCGTTAAAATTTTGTTCCAAAAATACCCCTTAACTTAAAAAGTTTAAAAAATACCCTTGATCTTAAAAAAATATTAAAAAATACATTTATCATAAAATTTTTTGTATAAAAATGTTAACGTTTGGTTTCAAATACCCTACATATTTAATTGTAAGAGAAATTTTTTTAACTTTGTACTTCTAATTTATGAATTACTTTTATGTGTCAATATTTTGAATTGTTAGGTTACAAATGAACTTTAAAATCTAGTGTTAATCTTGATGCAATGTTAAATTGACAGCAAATCTTCATTTGAAAGCGATTATGGGTCATCAAAAATTTATTGTTCATCGCCAAAGTTTGACAATAAATTCAAATATTTGAGAAGCTAAATTATTTAAATAATTCGAGCTACTCCCTTTCTCTATATTGTTTCTCGATGATGGCCCTATGATTGGCCTCCCCCTTTCTCCCTTTCTTCTCCTTGTTTTTTGGCCCTATGTTGGCTTCCCCCATCTCCCTTTCTTTACATTGTTTATTGATGGGTACTTTCCTAAAAAAATGGTTGTTTCTAACAAATCCAAGGTAAAAACTCTCTATAAAATTCATCCTTCAAAACCTTGATAAATTCTATATGTGAATGCTTCTTCTCCAATCAATGCTCCATTTTCCAATGAAAAACACCAAAAAGACTATAATCTACATCAAAATGGAAATCAGAGAAATCATCATCAATCTTTATCAAAAGTCTGGTCACTAAAAAATTGATAAATTAAAATTTAGAACTGCAAATCATTTTTCAAGGTGATCTGAACATCCTTCCAAAAGTACCGAGCAAGCATCGTGGATACCATCAAAATGGATTTGAAGTCCAAATCCACCCCTTCTCTCTTTCTTACCAAAAAGGAGGAACCCTCAGGGTATTTCACAATGAACATTGGTTTTAAGTGATCACAACTTTGAAGAGAGCTTCAATCTTGCCTGAACACTTCAGCATAACTTCTTGATCCGTGTTTATATTTCAATTTCACCATAACATCATGTGACAAAACAACTTCCTCAAACCGAGTAGCAGAAGAAGGCTCGGAATGGTTCAAGTTCAACTGCCCCTGTTTTGAGAGAAATTCTCTCACCATCTCCCAAAAACAATCGAACCTTGTCAATACCAGCAGGAACATGAATATTCTCTCTCCAGAGGAAGACAAAACGGCACATTCAAAAGGTCAACCAAGGGATGATCAAAACTTACACAAACGAATGGTCCTAAAGTCCTCCCTAAATTTCTTCAGAAAAAAAAGAGTAAACTGGAAGTTACAATAGTTCAATCAAGGAATATTCAAGCCAATGTAAAATGAAAAAAAAGAAGAAGAAGAAGAAGCTTATGTTTATTTTATTTTATTTTTTTGGAAACCAGGAAATCGGAGCTTCACTGCACTATACTTGGGGAAACCACGCATGTCCCTAGGCCAGACATCGGGAGACATCGAAGGAATAGAAACACGGGAGATCTCTACAAATTAATGTCACAGGTGAATCTCGAACTTGAGACTTTGAGGAGAGCACACCTTCAAAGCCCAATCCTTCGACCATCGTTGGGATTGCTGATGTTTAATATTCATAGCTTCCACGAAACAACCATCCGTTTTCTTTTCCACCCATCGGTAGAAATCAATATTGGGGATACAACCACTATTTGCGTCCACTTTTTCATATTTTCTATTCACTTTAGTAACCATCAATTTCAAACTCCATGAAAATTTTGAAGTTCGGTGGAAGTATATGAGAATGAGACTCAAGTAGCACTCATAAAACCATTTCAAGGAGAACCAACCAAAGGAAAAGGAACGAGTTGTCAACAGAATTGGAATCCTTCGGCTGGCTTACAGTGCTACCCATCGACATCCATAACTTCCTCTCCTACAAACACGCCAAAGGTCAATGGGGCACCCATTAAAAGCCCAAAAAGTCTTTTGGACATATTTGGTTAGAGTACTCTATTGGGCACTTTGAAGGGAGAGGAATAACGACATTTTTGTCTTCATTGATAAAAGCTAAGACCTACAATCCATTTTCTTGACTATGTGCTCTTTATGGGTGGTAGGTTTTCCTTGCCTATTGTAAATTTCCTATGATCGTGTGGATAGGGACTTTTTGGATAAAGTTTTCGCCAAGAAACACTTCAATTATAAATGAATATCTGGATTGTGGAACTATGTTTGATCTATGAGGTATTCTCTCATGGTGAATGACAAACCCAAGATCTAGATCATCTTCTTTGGCGTAGCGAAATGGCTTCTAAGATGTGGAAAAAGTTTTTTTTGCAGAGTTCGGCGTTGTTTTAGCAAGACCGAGAGATTTTAGAGGGATGATCATGGTGTCGTTTGAATTAAAAAAATTCCTGACTGAATTAAAAAAAAAAGGCCAATCATGGGGTAGGAAGCCCATTCTTTTTCGCAGTAAATACACTTCTGGCGTTGTTCAATGCTAAGCATCATAAATGTCGGGAAGAGCACTGTTTTATACAACTAGTTCGAAGCTACCTAAATGGATGGACATATATAAGCAATACCAATATGGATTCATACACATTAAATAAATATATCTAGATTTAAAGATTAAACTCTCTTGCATTGTCTGAGCACAAACGAGTCCAACCATTAGCAACCCCATAAATACCTTAAAGAGCCACTTATATTGCCCGTCAATAGAACAGAAGATTGTATTTGACCCTCAGGAGTGTGCATATTTATGGGTATTTCTAGCAAGGCTCTATCCCCCATTTTATTTGTTCCTTGGTATTTCCAAACCTACATAGAGAAATAAGTGCATGACTATCATCAAAGGACCTAATATTCTATACAACTTACTAGAATACATAAATAGAAGAAAAAAAATTGATTACAAGGATATACATAAAAAGAATTCCAAAAAGATCAATGGTTTGGTAAATCAATTAGAAATGAAGCGATAAAAAATTTAATGGAATATTCATCCTAATGCTAATGTAGGTTTTGGATGGGGGCTCTATCCCCTCTCCTCCTCCCTAAACCTTGGTCGTCGTCAAACATTGTCTTCCTTTGAACCCAAGTCGTTGTTATACACTTATACTCGTCGTCTGAACATTCGACGACATCTAAAACCCTAGCTTGTAACTCTAGTCACTGATCATTATCATTGTGGTCTGACCATTTGAAAGCGAAGTAGTAGGATGAAGAACATACAGTGGGTTTGGATGCGTGTAAATTTTGGAATTGTTGAACGAAGCTACCATTTGGTTTAGTGGAAGCATATAACTCCCTGTCGTGAATCAACTTGAGGGTTCTCAAGTCAAGCTTTGAACGTGAAGTGAGCGGCTGTAGGAGAGAAGGATTAGAGTGATAAAGAAAATGAAACGACCAAGCATGGAGAACTCACTCACCGGGGTGGGCTTGGGAGCTGAAGGGGTTCGAGAGGAACCAGGTATTGGGCCTTTGAGAGGGAAATACCTCTTCTTCTGGGCGTCGAAATAATACCCAGGGAGATCTGCAAGCAATGTATTCGCCATTGAATCAATGAATCAATCAAACACAAACAGAAATAGAAATACAGAACCTGGTGGCATGACGTAGTAGCGGTGAATGGAAGAGCTTCCAAGAGAGACAGCTCCAACGGAAGGCGAAGGCCCACCGGAATTCGAATCTCCCACTGCCGCCGACTCACCCCGCCCGCTTCATCTTCCATCATCCATCTTAACCCTAATAACTTAAATAACTCCTTTTTTATTCGTAATCCAAATAATCAAATTTATAGGTTACTTTATTCGGGACGACTATCCCCTCCTTTCTGCTTCCAAACAAAGAAGTTCTAAAATGGAATTTATGAGCTAATTTAGTTCATTCATTATTTTTTTTTTTTTTTGAGACAATTCATGATTTTTAATTTATACAAAGTAACAATGTTTTGTGTAGAATAATAATAATAATAATTAAATAATATGTAACAATTAGTAACGACGAATTCAAAGTAACGGACATACACTAGTGTCGCAAGCTATTAGTCTAATTGGAAACTAAAGGTTTAAAATTGCAAAATCTAGTAGAAAATCAAACTAAACAAAATAGTTTAAAACCAAATATAGACATTATCAAAGTTTAGCCAATATAAATTATGAATTTAGTTCTAATTTTATAATCCGTATTAGTTTGGTTCTCATTTGCGTGTGTTTGGTAGGTTAAATTAATCTCAATTAATTTAAGGGATATCTTTAAGAGTAGGTCAAATTAGAAAAATATTTACAATATCGGACAAAAAAAAAATAGCAATCATACTTATATATACCGTATAATTAATACATAATATTATATTAATAATACAAAATACTGTATAAATACTATACATTATATCATATGATGAACATTAATTATACGGTATATTATTTGACTATTGATGCAAAAAATTCAAATTTACCTAAATCTACAATTATTTTGTGAAATTCTACTATCTACCACAACTTTAATAATCTCTTATCCCATATTTGGTGGACAAATTAAATTAACTCTCACTGTTTTAATTAATTTCACCAAATCCAATAATATTAAGGATCTTATATTGAAAAGAGTAGAGATTGAGTCTGTCACATTGAATTAAATTACAACCAAACATGAAACTATAAAATCACCCACAAAAAAGGTTGATTGTAGAGGAGTTGGAGAGGGCGGTGCAGTGCTTTTCATGGAGAATTGAAAATTATATAGAAGGTGAGGTGTTAGAAAATTGGGTAAAATATTAAGAGTATTATTTATTGGACAAGAGTGAAATGCAAGGAGTTGCATATTATATATTAAAAAGGAAATAAAAACACTTTTTTTTTTTTTTTTACAATATATGGGGTAGGATGATTGCACCTCTAATATCTAACTTAATAGGAAATTACAGTGAGTAATTGAATAATTAAATATGGATATTTGGGAACTAGAATTGATTGGATGAGAAGTTATGGGAATGAGGGAAACAATCATGTTCCCATAAATGGTGGCTATCAATCATGATGTCCAAATCATGAGAATTATAATGATGAGGAGTAGGGGAGGATTCCATTATTTGAGTACATGAACCTGCAGTAATGATGTCAAATAAACATTCCCAATCATTAGTTGGTTGCAGCAAGGTGTGGTTATCGGACAATGAGGAGGTTACAACAGGTGGTTGAACACGAATAGTATGGTTATTAATATGAGCAGGAGGTAGAGGAGGCTGTACAATAGGGTGCCCGGGGAGTAGATTGTGAGTATTGGGATCGAGGCCACTGGCAATGAGCTTCTTTTTCAAGGAGGAATTCCAAAAATTCTTGATCTCGTTGTCGGTCCGCCCGGGGAGGTGGCTAGCTATTTGAGCCCATTTGTTCCCGATGATTCGGTGGATGTCGATTATGGTTCGTTCCTCCTCCGCGCTGAAACACCCCCTCTTCAAGTCGGGCCTCAAATAGTTAATCCATCGAAGCCTGCAACTCTTCCCACACCTCTCTAGCCCGGCCAGCTTAGGCACACGGCTCCAACACCATCCTCTTTCACCCTCACTCTGACTCTTAAACACCATGCAATTTCGAAGCTTCTCGTCTTCTTCAGGAGACCACAACCCTCTCTTCACCTTCTTAACTTTCTTGCACCTCTGCCCCATCATTATTATTTCACATTCCATTCATTTTTTCTCTACCTCTTCCCCTTATAACAACCTCAATCACTCATTTAATTACCCTCATTAATTTATACTATTATATTCATTCATTATGCTCATTTCCCAGGATTACACCTTACTTGTACCTAATTAATTGTTTCTAATTCCACTCCCACATCCAAATCCAACTTTTGAGTTCTTTTTCATTTATTTGAAGCATTTCTTACACGCAGTCCATTTTTTGTGTGTTGCTGCTAATTTGGACAATTAATGAAGCTTGTTACTTAAGGGTGTAACTAATTAATTGAGACAGCATATTCCACAGGCCATGATTATATTATTATTTTATTTATGATATATGTTGAACACGGGACCACGCATTAAGACAATAGTATAGCTATAGTTTTTTTCCAAATTACAAGTTAAAATCACAGCGAGCACTACTACAAAACTGGGATTTAATAATTCTAAAAAAGTATCACAAAGGCTTTAGATGATACTTTTTTGCAATCATTGTATCGCACATCATCTTTTCCCTTTATATGACACTTTTTAAGAAGTATCATTGAAACTCTTTAGATGATACTTTTCTACAATCATTGTATCGCACATCATCTATACTCTTTAGATGACACTACTTAAAAAGTGTCATTGAAATTCTTAAGATGATATTTTTCAACAATCATTAATTCATCTTTGATGACACTAATGTATTATCACATATGTACAATAGATGACATGTAAAATAAATCATCAATACTTTATCCATGATACCTGAATATTATCATTATTGACACTTTTTTGTAATCACTAAATATACAAACATGATCGTTTATATTATTTGAAAATCATTTCTTCATAACAAAATAAATATATTAGATACATCATACGATTATTCACGTTCATACCAGTAATTGCACATTTGACCACTAAAATTAATTGGTCACAAAATCTTATTTAATATAACTACACCATTGATTCTATATTAGTAACGAAGACACAAATTTATACATATGATTGTAAATGTTGTTAAATAAATAAAATATTGTTCATGAAGTGAATATAAACAATTCCTACAAAGAAATATACACGAAAAAATATTCATGGTTGTACTAAGACTAGCTTCTGACTTCTTCACTAGTTGCATTCTTTTCACATATTCAAGATGATGCAATATGTCTACCATCAAAATATCCTCAACCATATTGTAATTGTAGTTCCTAAGAAGAATCCCACCAAATTGAGCTAGAGTTGCAGGCCTAAACAAAAAAATCAATAAAAAGAACTTTAGAATAAAATAAAGGATAAAGCAATTGGTAAAGGCAACAAGAAAAGAAATCAACACAAAGCAATTGGTAAAGGCAACAAGAAAAGAAATCAACACATCATTTTTCTCCCGAAAACCATTACAAGAGAAGAGAAATACGTGTTGTATGTAATCATTCATACATTCTTTTTTTATGATTGCAACTTAAAAACAACATAAAAAATGAAGAATCAATATAAAAAATGTGTCTAGAAGAAAACAAACCTTCACAAATCAAGAAGAATCAATAGGGTGTAATACTTCCAATCCTTCAAGTAAAGTAGACAACGTAAACATATGATTGGTTAATGTTTAACCAAATTGAACTAAACACAAAGATATGTGAAGTAAGAAATTAGTGAGGCATAAAATAAATAACTAAACAAACCTTCTCCATCAAGTTCATCAACAAACACAACATTACATACTCTATATGTTAATCAATTCACAAGTCCAATTTTACAATCCAATTTGCTAAAATTATAGGTAATATTCATGTTCACTAATCTAGCATAAATATACTTCATCGATTAAGATAATAGAACAATGCTCAAATTGAAACAACACAATCATATAACAAGCAATACTCAAATCTAAAAGAATAAACACATCATAGTTACAATAAGCACAACACAATCATAGATGCACTTATTGATCTATATATATTTGCACTAATAAACAATATAAACGTGACTACCATAACTGCAGGATAGTCATAACTTAATATGTGTAAGTAAATACAATATATAAATACTGATGGACATCCAATGCTTTTTGTATTCATTTCATAGTCTTCACAACTCTTTCTTTCATAAGAATATTCATCCATGATATCACCTAGCATAGGAAAAAATAGATATCATCAATATTGTCTAAAAGGTTGTATATTGTAAGAATCAACGCCAACAAGCGTATTTAGTACTTAAATTTCCAAATGGGTTAACACCATCGGTTGATAAACCAAAACGGAGATTCCTATGCTCTGCACCAAAAGATGGCCATAGGTGGTCAATTAACCTCCAACATGGAGAATCGGAAGGATGACGCATGACCCCATCAACTTTTCTTTCGATTTGCATGCCACACTAGATTCTTTGCATGTTCTGTGTTCTTAAACATCCTTATTAATCTTGGGATGATAGGAAAGTACCAAAGTTGTTTAGCAGAACTCCTTTGCACTCTTCTATTGAGTTTCGACGCATCTTCCATCTTGATAGATTACATATAGGACAATTTTCTAACTTTTCATATTCTTTTACTGTAGAGACAACAATCATTGAGGCAAGCGTCTATCTTTTGATAACTCAACCTAGGGCACCTAAAGTTTTTTTGCTTCATACATAGATGTAGGCATTTCATTATTTTCGGGAAGAAGATCGGTTAGTAAAGACATTATTTCTGTGAAGCTTGTATTACTCCACCCGAACCTAACCTTGATTATACAATCTCACGAGAGCGAGACAACTTTGTAAATTTTTACAACCCAGGTATAAAGGCTTCTTTGCATCTTCAAGCATAATGTCAAATACTTTTCCCACATTAGAATATTGGTCTTGTGCAGATTCAACCATATTAATCACATTGAATAAATCATTTTCAACATCTTCGGTCGGATTACTGATAAAGTGTTCACTAGTATTGTTAGGGTCAAAATCTTCTCCATGCCAAAACCAAATCTTATAACTCTGATCAATCCCGTTGACATACAAGTGATTCCTAACTATTTCAACTTCTTTGGATATACGGTTCCCACATTTTAAACAAGGACAACGTATTAAATTGGAACCATTATTATGGCGTAAACCAAATGCAATGAATGTTTCGATTCCCAACTCATACTCTCTAGACGACCTATTCTTCCCCATCCATGTTTTGTCCATTGCAAAATTCTATAAAATATATATATATAAAAATAAGGATATGAAAGAAAGGGGAAATACACATGTAAAATATTTAGTCATAAGAACAACAACATGCACTATTACAAAAATAAGTTACAAGGAGAGAATAATTATTCGATTTTAGTCCGATGAAAATAATTATTCCTCACAAAGACTAAAAATAAACTAGTATGCAATGTAACCATAAAATAAGAGAACTTAGTAAGAGTGACAGCTGAGTATTTTCTAAGTTAGAAGATTTGAGAGACAAAGTCAAAAAGAAAAAAAAGATTGATTCCTAAACCAAGCACAAAGAAAAAGTAAGTTATGTTTGGACGAGAATACACATGTGAGCTTGGTAGAACTAGTTATGAAACTATGTTGTAGTCGTGGATAATAAGAGTTGTTTATAAAGAAATGTCATGCATTCTTCTCAACGAACATATTCAAAACTACATAAAAATGATATATTATTCATTTTCCAAAAGCCAAGTGTACAAAAAGAACATTTCCATACATATAAATGAAGTTTTAACCAAGAATCACATATAAAACATACAGTACATTTAACTATTAACCTTCATTAATAAATAGAAATGAAGTTTAACAAAGAATATATGTAAAACATACATAAGATTCAACTATTATCCAACCTCAAACACCAAATTAGAACATAAAATAACAGGGATCAGAATGGAGTTTACCCAAAATCGAGTGTGGGGCCAGGTCGAGTGAAAGTCTGTGTGTGGCGAAATCGGGGCGACGGAAAAGTGGGGTTGAGGGGAGAGACGAGCAGGGGGGAGAGGCGGGGCGGACGGAGGAGAGGCGGGCAGGCGGACGGGAGGGAGAGAGGGAGCAGGGGGAGAGAGGCGGGCGGGAGGGGGGAGGCAGGGGACGGAGAGAGGAGACGAAGGAAGGGAGACAGGGGCGAGGCGGGCGGGGGGGGAGATCGGGGGCGGGAGGGAGATGAAGGGAGGGAGACAGGGGGTCGGGGGAGACAGAAAATGGGGGTCGGGGGGGAGACAGAAAATGGAATGGGTGGGGAAAAAGAAAGGTGGGGAAAATGGGGGGGGGGAAGAAAAAAAAAAAATTATTAAAAAAATTCATTAAAAAAAAAAATATTTTATTAAAAAAATTCATTAAAAAAAACAAATATTTTATTAAAAAAATTCATTAAAAAAAAAAAAATTTATTTTCATTAAAAAAAAACAATTTTTTAGCATTTTGTCTAAATGTTCTTGTTTTTTTTTTTTTTTTTTAACTCACCCAAATGAGTCTAGCTTAAACCAAACTTCAACACTTTAATTTTTCTTTCAAATGACATTTTTAAGAGTTTCATTTTTTAAATGAACCCAAATGATATTTCAATAAATGACAATTTAGTAACAAAAAAAGGTGATTTAGTAAGAAAAAAAAATTACAAGTTTGAGATCCTTCGTCTTTCGATATATATATATAACATTTAAAAATATAAAAAGACTACTTATTTTCTAAATTGAAAATTAGTTTTATAAAAATTAATGATTCTAAAAAAGTGTCATAAAACGCGTCTTTTTAATTTATGATACTTTTCTGTAAGATGATTCTAATAAAGTGTCATAAAACGCGTGTTTTATTTTATGACACTTTAATTGCCCCTTCTTCTTGTATTTGGTTTTTCCTAAGTGTCATCTAATCCCTTATTTTTAGTAGTGGAGAGAGATGGGGAGAGCTCAAAACTATTGTATTTGGAGTATGGACAGAATAGGGGAAACCCCAAATGGAAGTTTTTGCTTAATTTGTATAATATGTATTTGGAGCGATTAGGTTTGACACATGTGTGTACTAACTTGTATAACAAGTAAAATAAACTATTAATTAGAGGGTGAAGTGTGCTCGTGCATGGCAACACATTGAACTTCACACTTCCACAAGAACAATATTGTTAATGATATATATAAACAAAAGAAAACCCTCTTTTTAAACTTCGTCATAAAATGGGAAAATTCTTTTCAATACAACGATAACAAATTAATTCCACTGTTAGGAATAAAATATTGTGAAGATATTCGCTAGAATTTATTACATATTTGATAGGATTTGTTACAAAATCTTGATATGTTATTTTATGTACTATAAATAAATATATGTGGAAAGTTAATGGATAACTAAAAAGTTTTTTTTTATGCCTTTCTCAAATTTATCATGAAAGCCACCCTAAATTAAGGTTGAAAAAAACAGCTTTGTTTTAAAAAAAAAAAATGTTCGGCGATGTGATGAACGACATTTTGATGAATCGTGAAATCTGCACGATTCATATGGTGCAATAACGCATCCTAGTAGCTGTATATTATATTCGGTGAGGTGATCTACGACAACTTGACAAATCGTGAAATCCGCGTGATTCGTGTAGTGCAATGATGCATCCTGGTACGATATTATTTTGTTAGACAAGCATAATCAACGACATTTTGACAATTCGTGCAATAACGCATCCTAGTAGTGGTATATTCTATGTTCGACAATGAGATCGACAGTAGAAAGAGCATCTGTGTGTGCGCCATGCAATAACTTTGTTTATAAGTCTTTATTTTCAAGTTGGCTATGTGAAATTACATGCTACAACTTGAGGGGAGTATTAAGA
Organism: Sicyos edulis; assembly: GCA_036507275.1. Taxonomy (NCBI): domain Eukaryota; kingdom Viridiplantae; phylum Streptophyta; class Magnoliopsida; order Cucurbitales; family Cucurbitaceae; genus Sicyos; species Sicyos edulis. The sequence continues at coordinate 24,853,190 of CM071859.1, read as the reverse complement.
ATAATATATATATTCGTGTTATGAATAAAGTATATTTATTTGATATTTGATATTTGATAGCATTTGTTATAAATTTTTTAAAATTTAATATTTCATTTACTATAAATATTTGTGGAAAGTTAATGAAAAACTATATTTTAACCTTTCTCAAAATCCTAAAAACTATCAATCAACTAATGCGTATATGTTATAAGTAAGATTTAAGTACTTGCCTTACAAAGTGAATATATTTGAACAACCATCCCATACACATGCCTATTAATTGAATTAGGCTCAATTGTTAAAGTGAGCTTCGTCAGTCATGTACGTATATTAACCATCATCATGGAATGACATGAGTGGTCAAAGAATTAGAATGCTTAAAGTGATAGGTTCAATCTCTAATGGTCGCCTACCTATAAATTAATTTTCTACGTTGTAAAGTCGGGCGGTATGTCTTTTGACATTAGTCAAAATACACCCAAACTAAACAAGGAGCCCGTTTGATAATATTCTTGTTTCTTAGTTCTTTGACTATTTAAAATAAGAAACAATAATGTGTTTGATAACTGTTTCTTGTTTCTTACAAAAAAACTAAGAAATAGAAACAAAGTGTACGATAATCATTTATTGTTTCTAATTTCTTTTATTATTATTATTATTATTTATCTTTTAAAAATGTAGCATGCTATAAATTTTTTATTTATATATATATATAATTCATTATAAAAAAATTTCATTTTATAGCATAAATAAATTTTTAGAAGAAACAAAAATTAATGTAAAATTAACAACATGTTTGTAATAGGTACGTATATTACAGATTTTTAAAATCAAATTATAAATAAATAAATTAAAATAAGATATAAATACATATACTAACCATTGTAAAAAAAATTGATCTTGTGTATCCATAATAAAATTATAAAATAAAATAAAAGATTTATGTATAAATACTATATTTATATTAATTAAAAATAGGTTATAAATATAAAATTGGGAATTTTATTTGTGAATAACAAATCATAGTATAAATTGATTGCAAGAAAGTTGTTAGATTTCAATTAATTGAAATGGATAGATTTCTTTTATATTATGGTAGGATTTGGAGATGGTGCAAGTGAAGCTGGAAGTTGAAGGTGCGGTATGCTATTGGCTGCCCCAAGGCAACATATAGTATTAGCGTAGTTAAGGGACGACGCAGGCAAGTAGAGTTATGGTCCTCCATCTCAACTCTTGGGCTGTACGCATTCGAAATGCTCCCTCCCTTGATAAGACAGTTGCCATTTACTCCCACATGCACCGCCGATCCATTCCCCACGACAGCTTCTCCATTGTCTTTACCCTCAACGCCTGCGCTCCGCCCCACAGCAACCTCTCCATTCTTCTCCACCTCCACGCCCACATCACCAAGCTTGGCTTCCTTGCCCATCCCCACCCCCACCCCCACGTCGCTGCATCCCTCCTCCACGCCTACGCCCGCACCTCCCTCCCACTCGCCCGCTTCCTGTTCGACGAAATGCCCCTAAGGAATTCCGTTGCCTGGAACACCATGATCTCTGCCTACTCCAACGCAGGGGATCTACGCGCTGCCCGCCACCTGTTCGATACAATGCCCACACCAGACCTGGCATCTTGGTCCGCCATGATTGCCGCCTACGTTGCCAACCGCAACTGCAGGCCTGCCTTCCTTCTTTTCCGCCATATCATACTCAATGGCCTACATCCCGACCAAATGGCCGTGGGTTCTATTTTAAATGGGTGTGCTCGTTTGGGCTCTTTAGCGTTGTTGCCCGGACAATCAGTTCATGCCTTTGTGCTCAAGAATGGGTGGGAACTGAACGCCCAACTTGGCGCGGTTTTGGTTATTATGTATGCAAAGTGTGGGTTTTTAAAGTACGCTTGCCAGGTGTTTCATTTGATGCCTGAAAGGAATGTCAGGATTTGGACTGCTCTCATATGTGGCTCGGCCCGGCATGGCTACTGCAACGAAGCATTGCTTCTATTTGAGGCGATGCGAAACGACGGTGTGGAACCCAATGAATTCACTTTCACTGGGATTTTAAGTGCGTGTGTTCATGCAGGGTTGGTTCGAGAAGGCCGAAAATACTTCAACCTTATTGAAGAGTATGGCTTACAAATAAAGATTCAGCATTATGGCTGCATGGTTGATCTGCTCGGCAGGTCCGGATTGGTAGAGGAAGCTTATGAGGTTATTAAGAATATGAGACTCCAACCTAATGTCATTGTGTGGAGCTCCTTTTTGTCGGCCTGTAAGCAACATAAAAAGTTTGACATGGCCGACAGAGTTATTGAGCAGATATTGGAGAGGACAGAACCCGAATATGAGGGTGGAATTTACTCTCTTATATCTGATTTATATGCTTTACAGGAGAAGTGGGATGAAGCAGAAAACATAAGGAAATTAATGAACCGAAATGTGCGGAAGGTTAGGGCCTATAGCCTTATAAGCAGTGGATTGTAGTTGGTATCTATAATTGCATCGTTATTACTTTTCGATTTAGAATGTCAGGGAAAAATTAATTGATTGTGGTCAATTTTATAAATTAATTTCGCTGGTGCTTTCAGGAAAAATTGAAGATGAAACTAGAGGATTTAAATTTGTAATTTTCGATGGTGTATACTTATAACTTCTCAAATAGCAACTCTTGCAAATTTAACTTGGACAAAAGAGCAGCGTATTATTATTTTTGTGTCCATAAATCAATTCTTTTACCATTGCGGAATGAATGTTGATTGATGGTTTGTGCTATTTGGTGGTTGTTTACTTTTCTGGTTTGGCTCGATGATCTGTTGCTCTCTTGCCCATTTGAGATTGACATGTTAATTGAATTCGGCAAAGATATTTGATGGAACCAAAGTGGCTCTCCCGACATTATTTTTTCTGTTTGATCAATTATTTTCTCTAAATAGATTAAAGCGAACAATTAGATATATTATTAGATACATCTGTGTATCATACTAAGTTTTTTAGTTTAACTACTTTATTCTTGTTAAGGTGGTTAATTTCCATTTGTTATGGTTGTAACTAACAACGGATAAGCTCTTGCATTTAAAAGAAGATTTACATTGCAACCAATAAGAGAATATTATACTTTCTTCTCAACACGTGTTATGGTATCAAAGTTCTTGCCATATTAAGACATTGATGTTTTTCTTTCAATTACAGAATTCTGCTCTCGTCTTTCGATACAAGAAAATTTGTGTGAATTATAAGTTGATGCAAAAAAGTCATTAAATTGAAGCTCAGGTGCTTTCATTTTTCTGGGGTATTCTTCTAGTATGGAAGGCTAAAGGCTCAATAATATTGTCTATGATATTGCTCTGGCGCTTGTGTGTTTTCATTACAAACCTTGGCTTGTTTTACTTGTATATCTCATTGGTCAATTTGGCCAAATAATAGAAATTGGATGTCTCTCGAGATCTCGAGCTATTCAGGTTTAATCAACTCTAGTCTCTAGTGGCATGACCCATTTGTTTGAAATAAGTTATAATGTTATGGACCCCCTCCCAGTTGCGCTCAAAGGGAAAAGGAAATTGAAGATATAAAATAAAAATAATCTCATTGGTTGTGGTAGAACTCCCTAGAATTTCACTAATTCATAACTAGAGTTGCTTTCGTGTAGCTTTACTTGCAGGTATGAACTACACTTTTCCATCTGTATGTTGATCCGCGAGCAACTAAAAACCACAGTTAAGTAGATGATGGTAAACCAAGTTAGATGCCAACGCTCAAGATGACAATGACAACTTTTTTGAAGAACTTGAACATCAGTTTATATTTTCTTAGTAAATTGGTAAGTAAGCTAACGCAAGGTACTCAACTCATAACGAGAACTAAAGTTGTGATTGGGTTGGGCATAAACCAATCTACCACAAATTCTTTGGGCTCAAGTGGCCCAAGGCTGGCACTAACAAAAGAGGCCTGCTTTAAGGTGCGTGCCCAAATTGGGTTCTATCCATGGCAGCGCAGCAAGGTAATCGGGTGGAAGCTATCCTGTTATCTTCTTCTGAATCTAGAAACTAGTGTTTGTTGTGTTGGATATGAGCGCCATAACAATTTCAGCTGGGGCTGCCACTCCCAGAACACGTTGCTCCGTCCACACAGATAAATATGTAGCGACGAAACAAGTCTCAAAATTTAGGTACACCCACATCCCAAAAATCTCTTTTTCTCATGAAGAACGGGAAGTGAAGGAGAATCCAGGTTCATTAGGCAGAAGAGAAGCAATTGGCCGTGGATTCCTGTTTGGCGTTGCCAACATTGTTGTACAGCCACTGAGTGCAGCTGCTGAAGCTACATCATGTGAATTCAGAACAGCTCCATCAGGCCTTGGGTTCTGCGATAAAGTTGTGGGAACAGGCCCTGAGGCTGAGAAAGGACAGTTAATCAAGGTAATTTCTTTGTCTACCATATATATAATAGTTTGATGTTGAATCGTGGTAGGCGTAGTGTGTTTGTATGAACATAAATTGGTGATTGGATGCTTGGTTTTGTAGGCACACTATGTTGGAAAATTAGAAAGCGGAAAGGTGTTTGACAGCAGCTACAACCGGGGGAAACCATTAACCTTCCGAGTTGGGGTTGGTGAGGTATGGAGAAACATTGGATTGGGGAAGGAACTAAAATGATCTCATTATTGACTCGTGGAAGTGAAATAAATTAAAATGTTCACTTCAGGTTATAAAAGGCTGGGATGAAGGCATTCTTGGAGGGGATGGAGTTCCTGCAATGCTTCCGGGTACGTCCACTTCATTTATCATATGGAATTGTTAATTTTAATGGTTTTTTTGAAGTGTTTTTTTTTTACAGCATTTGTACTGGGAATTTCAAACGTATAACCTTTTTTATTAGTACTAGGTTGTACATATGATGTCATTGGACCGCTCCTTTTGACTTAATTGGAATGGTTTTGTAATTGTGTGTTGTGTGTTGTGTGGTTTGTGAAGGAGGGAAGCGAGTGCTAAAGCTTCCTCCAGAACTTGGGTATGGCGCAAGAGGTGCTGGATGTAGAGGAGGTACACCAATGAAATGTTTACTCTTTTTTTTTCAAGTACATAAATTGGAACTTGTGAACTCTCTCTGTGGAAGATATACGTTACTTACCCTATCCTGATTGTACTTAGTGTGTTGAGTTATTTTGATTTTGATTATGTAGGGTCTTGTATCATTCCTCCTAACTCGATTCTCCTATTTGACGTGGAGTACCTTGGGAAGCCATAATCGACATCAAAACTAAAACGGCATCTACAAGCCAACAAGTCAGATTATTCTAAATTCTTGTATAACATCAAAAACGAATTCTAAACCCATTTTCACTTGTTATGGAGAATTCTCTTTCTGAAATCCCTCTCACAACTCAGCTCATCACAACCAACATCTCATTTAGCAGCCTAGCACGATCTTTAATTAGACCTAATTTGTACTTAGTTCAACTTGTCACAACCAACATCTCACAACTCAGCTCATCACAACCAACACAATTGCTAAGCCATCAAAATTAACTGTGTTTATATATATAATACATAACTGTAAAATAAAATATTCAACTTGTCAATTGATTGAAGTTCATTACAATTTTGATTGATATGAATATTAGAAAACTCTAATTACATTTGCAAGTATAATCGACAAAATTCTCAACTTCATGTTAACTTCTATTCGTATGCTCGATTTATGATATTTATAAACTATTAACAATATTTTATCAGTAATTTGAATTAATAAACATTAATATACGAGCCGACTTTATCAGTGTCACTAAGGTCTCGTTTGATAACGTTTTCGTTTCCTGTTTCTTGTTTAAGAATAAGTAAAAGGATGTTGATACTTGATAGTTTACTTCTCAAGAGGGCACATAAACGGTGCGTGGTTGAGCGCTTGGCTTTGATGGTGTACTCCTTTCAAGATCTCAAATTCGAGGAGGTTGTGGTGATTAATTTTTTAGGTGGATCTCAATTTGGCTTTTGGTCCTACGATATAAGGATGGATCAGTGGTGCTCCCGGATTTAGAGAAGCAAAGGTCCAAGTTCATCGGGTCATAAAAGAATAGATGTAGCTTATACGACCTTAAATTATTTTATTTTCCATATGCAATATCAGTAAGCGTTTTATTTCTGTGTAACTTATAAATCAATTTTTTTGTAACACACATCTATCCATCTATATGTTGGTTTTGAAGTTCCAATATCTGATTTGATTTCACAGATACGAGCATTCGTTCCAGGGTTATTTGCCTTTACGATAGGCAATGGATTAAACCAAAGATATTTCAACATCTGAAGAGACTGGCACATTGAGACACTTATAGACTACTGCATCGGTTCTCATTGAGATTTTAAACTTCTGCATCATATGATCAAGTGATTCGTAGCAATTTATCTACTTTCAATGAACACGTTTTGCGAGGGGATAAATATTTTTATGAGGTTGAAATAGATTTTCCTTTTTTTTTACCGGGTAATCGAAACTTTGCTCCATTATAACAGAGGTAATCACGCCCGTTCTGAGGCCAAGCACCGAAAGACATCGAAGAAATGGAGAAACGAGAGGTGTCTACACATTAATGTCACATGTAAATCTCGAACTTTGGATCTTGAGGGGAGCACGCCTTCAAAGTCCAAGTCTTTAACCACTATGTCGCCCCTTCTAAGCTTACGAACCATTGAGGGTTAAAAGATTACTCCTATATGCATATATGCAGAGGCTCTGAAACATAACATACCTAAAGATTCATGTCACCTTAGATTATGGAGCATTAAGGATTAGAAAATCAGTACCGTCGTGTATATTTATGGAAGCCCTGATATATATCTTAAGACTTAAATACTTTCATTTTTAATGCACACGTTTTCTAAACTGTTTCCACTTTTTATGCACGTGTTTTATCAAGTTACGAATGCACTCTTTGCCACCTTGTATAAAAAGATCATGCACGTTTTCATAGTCATCAGGATTCAGACGAAGTGAAAGTCTAAAAGATAACAACAATGTTTTGTTTATTGACTAGTATTGTCTTAGTACATCACTGATGTCACTCTATTTTTACATCTATAGTATTCAACAGGTTGAATGTTTTGCGTTTATTTCTATCAAACTATTTGATAGGTTCCTTTTTTTTTTCTTTTTAATGAAAAAAGGTATTTGATAGGTAGAGGCAACCGTAAAATATTTCTCCATGTTGTTAGTTAAATACTTCATTGAGCAGCATATGCCATATGGTGTCCACATTTGCGTAATGATAAGTCGTGTGTCATATAACCCCAAACAAGATTGTGTCAAATTTTCACATCGTTTCAGTGCAAAGTGCACTTCTTTTGTTGAAAATTCTCATTCCCTTTTGTTTGAGTCTTCTCCAGCAACGATTGAAGTCTCCAAATGTTATGCGAGCATTGTTAAACTGCTTTCTTTGCACATGTTCGGAAATTTGTTTTATTCCCCTGCAAATATCGGTTTTATATTATCGACTGTTTCTTTATGTGCAATGAACTATTTTGAAAATAGATACTTTGCTGCACCAACAAGCACAATGGAAAAGGCTGAAGAGGAAGCTCTCGGAAGAGAATCTTGAATGAGTCCCTTACATTCCATTCCTGGAACAGCACGACATACTCTCTCGTTCCAGAGTCCGAGAGCCTTGCGAGCAGACCTCTCGAACGTTCTTGTATCAGATGCTTCGATGTACTGTGAATTTCTCTTCCGGGAACCGTTGGAAGTTATTTGAGCATGGTGTTTGTTTTAAGAGTTTGTAACTTCAATAGTGTGGCTGGGTTGGCATGAGAATTCTAGGATCCACATGCCTTTACATCCGGTGCATTTCAGCCCTCTTTGTACTTGTAATTCTGGTTGTACATACATATTTAACATTTTTGTGCTCTTATTCCAATTATATATATTTATCTTAAAACTTCTTCTTCGGCGGCCTCTTCTACTTCAACCACACCAATTATGGATCCATCAAACTAACTTGGACCTTGGCTCCTCCACTTCAATTTTTTCTTACCATTTAATTTCCGTTGTGGGGTGTATTACTACTATTATTATTTAAAAATTTTGTATATCAATTATCTTATGAGGAGTCTAGTAACCAATAGATGATAAGTTCGATCAGTGTCGATTGTGTACAAGCTATAACTGACTCATATATATATGTATATATAAATTTAACATATCACGCCAAAATAATTTAAGAGAAAAAAGTGTGGTATATCTTTACTTTTTAGTTTGTCTATTTTTTAATGTGACAACAATAATTAGTAAGTCAAATAAAATAATTTTGAAATTAGGTTGCATTTGTAGTTTTTTTTTAATATAATTTTCGAAAATTTTGGAAATTGAGATAGTTGGGGAGAAGTGGTATTGTTGAATCTGATTGATAAATAATTGGAAATAAAAGCGGGAAAATTTTGAGAGAATCTTGTTTTGGGGTTTGAGAAGGATGCCGGTTGCGAAGCCGGAATCATCAGATGTTAGAGTCATCGCTCACCTTGATATGGACTGCTTCTACGTTCAAGGTTAGTTGCGAAGCATTTCTCTTCGAATCATCATCGCCACTGCTATTTTGTTGTTTTGTTTGCAGTTGAGCAACGGAGGCATCCATATTTAAGGGGTTTGCCCACTGCTGTGGTTCAGTACAACTCTTGGAAAGGCGGTGGGTTGATCGCTGTTGGCTACGAGGCTCGCAAATTCGGTGTCAACAGATCCATGCGAGGTGATGACGCCAAGAAAGCCTGCCCTCAAATTCAGCTCGTTCAAGTTCCCGTCGCACGCGGCAAGGCAGACCTCAGCGCATACCGGGACGCAGGCTCGGAGGTCACCAACGAACATCTCCCTCCCTTGCCCTTCATAACAATGGGCCACCAACTAACTCTGTATCCCAATTGCAGGTTGTTCGTATTCTTTCCAAGAAGGGAAGGTGCGAGCGAGCATCCATTGATGAAGTGTATCTCGACCTAACTCATGCGGCCCGAGAAATGCTTCTTCAAACTCCTCCGCACACGATGGACCCTCTTCACGAGGAGGCTCTTAAATCTCATGTTTTAGGCCTTCACCAACAGGTCCCTTCCACTCTTCTTCCTTTTGTCTACAATAACAAGTAATAACATAACAACAACATTGAGAATACATTGCCTACAATAACAAGTAATAACATAACAACAACAGGAACTAAGTCATACCCAACAATGTGTAACGACCTGGTTCACGAAGACTGATTCAGATTATCGCGATCAACTATTGGCTTGTGGCGCTCTCATTGTTGCTGAACTAAGGATGCAGGTGCTGAAGGAGACCCAATTTACTTGTTCTGCTGGAATTGCTCATAACAAGGCATGAATCATGGAATTATTTACTCATACCAAATCCTTCCTATCTGTCATGCTACACACGCTTTTTGTACTAATATGTATATATTGAGACTGTGAGCAGATGCTGGCTAAACTCGCGAGTGCCATGAATAAACCTGCCCAACAGACTGTTGTGCCACTCTCCTGCGTGAAAGGACTGCTTGATTCCCTGCCAATAAAGAAAATGTAAGTTTCCCTTTGAGGCATCCCTCACACTAACGGTAACGATATGGTCATGTGTTATTCATTTTCATCACTCTGTGTGGCAGGAAGCAACTTGGTGGAAAGCTAGGGAGCTCATTAGAAACTGACCTTGGCGTGAATACTGTTGGAGATCTATTGAAGTTTTCAGAGCAGAAGCTACAAGAACGTTATGGCATCAATACTGGGTATTTGATAACTGAACTCCATGTTGGATCTTTTCTAAATAACTACAATGAAATAAGGAAAATATTGACATAATGAATCTTGAGTACAAGGCTCTTATTTATAATTTCGTACTCTTTGTGAAACTGCTTTGTTTCCTACCAAAAAGGAAAAATGAAAGAAGAAGAATAAAAGCTCTTATGGGTTGTAGGGTTATCAGTTTGTCTGGTCACAATCAACTGAGCACGTCCAATAGAATAATCTTACCTTTTTCTTTTGTTCAGCACTTGGTTATGGAATGTTGCTAGGGGAACCAGTGGTGAAGAAGTACAATGCCGCCTTCTTCCCAAAAGCCATGGTTCTGGGAAGAGTTTTGCTGGACCCCAAGCCTTGAGGACAATTTCTTCAGTAAGATTTTTCTTTTTTTGATTGGGAACATCAGTAAGATTTATGTTCCCATTGTCTATCTTTCTTTTTTCCTTGACGTGAGTGTGTGTTTAGGAGAATGGATAGTCTTCTTTACAGTGTATATTGATTAAGCCACTAAGGTTAGACTTTACTCTTGCTCCGAGTATGTTTCCACGTGTAAGAGGGCTTTCCCCCCTTTGGATAAGACATAGGATTGGTGGTACATGTTTAGAAGTCCTTGTTTAACCATCACAGAGCTGCCCATCATCATTCCCACTTCTGCAGGTTCAGCACTGGCTAACTGAACTGTCTGAAGAACTGAGTGAGCGTCTTTGTTCCGATTTAGATGAGAATAAGCGGATGGCTCACACCCTTACTCTTCATGCTAGTGCTTATGTGGTATGTTTTTCGTGCTATGAACATGTTGCTGAGATTTTGGCTCCACAGCACAAACCAATGAATGTAGTCATAACTATAAGGTGGCTTGCTGATCGTTGCTGAGATCTGATTATTCTTGGTGGTGCAGTTGAGTGATTCAGATTCACGTAAAAAGTTTCCTTCCAAGTCTTGTCCTTTGCGATATGGTGCTGCTAAAATTCAGGAGGATGCACTGAACTTATTTAAGGCTGGATTGCGGAATTATTTAGGCTCTTACAGAGCCAACACCCAAATAGATTCAAACAGCGGTTGGAGAGTAACTTCTCTTTCTGTCTCGGCAAGTAAAATTATGGCCATACCAACTGTAAGTTCGAGCATATTTGGCAAACCATTGAAAAGCACTGAATAATGTTTTTTTTTGTTTGGTTCTATTTTTAGTAAAACACTAAAGAATTTAGAGAATTTACCATATGTAGCACATTCTACCTCTTGTATTATATTTGTAGTAGAATTTTTAAAATAATTCATCTATAGCATATTGATTTATACCACTCAACTAATGATAGAACTTAATTTGGATTTCTATCACTAATAGAAAACTCAAGCAGTGATAGAATGAGTTTATCATTAATTGTAATTGAACTCAACTAGTGATAGAACTCAATTTGAATTTTCTACTATGAATGAATGAATTTTTATTTTGTGCTATAAATGGAAATACTTTGCCCTTTTTAGTTATACATGCAAAATCCCCAAGAATTTAAATATGCACTCTTTCGCTGAAAGAACTTCCCTAGTTTCCTGCCTGAATTTAATCGGAACTTTTACAAATAATTGTTTAAATGTTTTAGCATCTTAACTCGGTAGTGTTCTTCTGGCCAAACTATATTCACTGTTGAACAGTACTAGTTGACATGTTTTTTCTTGAAGTGTTGGTTGGGGAATTATTTGAACAACTCCACTCTTACAGTGTGATTAATTAGTTCACTTGTACATGTGTGCTATTTTTTCATTAATTTTCTGGGTTTTTTTTTCAATGCTCAGTGTTCTGATGTATGATCTTGTGGTATAGGGAACGTGTTCAATTACAAAATACTTGCATGGCCAGCATTCATCTAGCACATCATCTGAGAAACCTCACGTTAAGGATATACATATACAAGAAGCTGCTTTACTTTCAGGTATAAGAGTTAAAATATGTTTCCATCTATTTTTCTTCTCATTGCACTTTAGTTGACGAGAACCTTCCTGATTACTTTGATTGTACAAATTATTGTGATAGATTCAAATGAAGCTCATGATGAAGATGAATACACTGGAGAAGAAACCAAGATTGAGAATGGTCATTTAGGTTGTGCAAGTCATTTAGTGATTGATTCAAATAATTTTCATGATAAATACACTGAAGAAGAAACCAAGATTGAGAATGGTCGTTTAGGTTGTACAAATTATTCAGTGGACTCGAATGAGGTGCTTGATAAATTCACTGGAGAAGAAATAGAGGTTGAGAATGCTACAGATAGATGCAGTTTGGATCAAGAGGAGGATGGAAGGGCTCAATGGAAAGCTGAAGCCATGGTATGGGACAATCAACTCATTCTTATTATCTCGAACTGTTTGTGTAGCTTGTTTGGACCAATTAGATCTTGTGAGAGACCAGGTTTAATTGCAAATGACAATTCAGTGAATAACTTTTATGCGTCTTGCAAGAAACCTCAAGTATAATATGATTACTGTTTCAATTTTTATCGAACAGTTCTGAATGTACTCAGTTGTAATGAGCATTTTCATTGCTACAAGACTGTGTGAAGAGTTGCCGATCATTTTATTAGTTGTGTCATCTTGCATGCTTGCTAAATGCAATGTGCGATGCATTTTCTCAGGATTGAGTTGATAGTAATTCTAAAAAAAACCATTTCTTATTTTAACTTGAGATTCTTTGATGTTCAGGATTCTTCTTGTTCTTCCAAAGAGTTAGAAAAGGATGGTGTTATCCTAGAAACAAGCCAATTCGTCTCAGGTATTGTATTTATGTACCAAAGTATTTTTCTTTGTTTCCACTTTCTAATCTAATTACAGGTAATCCTTATAGAAAGCAAGTTCTGTTCGGGCCGAAATAAAAGCGAGTCTCCAATATTTTCATTAGAAGAGCAGAACCAGAAGTCCAAGAATACGAGAAATATGTCTCCTCTGTGTAAGAAAAGGAACAAATCAAAAGACGAGGTTTGCATGTACTTCATTTCTAATTTATTTGAAACGTTCCATTGCCACATAGATTTATCTATGAAGTATGGAAGTAAAAGTAATGGGTCAAAGAAGTTATATTACGATTGTTTGGCTGCCCCCATGGATTTTAAGAGCATAACTGTTGATTTTTCAATGAAAGCCCCTACCTTGAGAAAAATGGTTGGTGTTTGTACAACATTTCAAAAGAAGAAAAAGTGTGTTTACTTATTTATCTTAAAAGTTTTTCATTTAACTATCAGAAATTGATGAATTTATTGTTTTTATTCTTTAACATATCATGATGCTAGGTTACAACTTCAATCTTGAGATTCTTTAAGCCCGATCACCCGTCACCAAGGAACCAGGAACTTGCGGAAAGCATCCAAGATGCTAACCTATCATCTGCTGGTATCTTTTTCAAATATCTTTGTCCTCTTTTATCCCTTTGAATTGAGTAAAGAACTAAACTAGTAGCCTTTTAGACATAAAGTTTACCTGTAACAGTTTTGAATTGAATTTTATTTATATGATGGCAGATGAACATAATACTAGCGAATTAAGATTGTCTGACCATGGTGAACAAGGATGGAATTATAAAGTTGACGAAATCGACACATCAGTTATCGAAGAGTTACCGCCTGGAATTCAAAAAGAAGTATGGTCTTGGCTCAGGCCTCACAAACGACCCAATACCATGAATCGAGATTCCACCATTGCTCGTTACTTTCTACCATCCAGAAGTAGTTGACAGTCTTTTGGATGTTGTACTTGTAAATATATGTTGTGCTATTACTGACTAGGAATCTCTCGAAGGCTGCACATTTCAAAGATTAGTCTATTGTTTGATATATTTAGGTAGTTTTTGAGTTAAGGAGTTATATTGAGGAGTTGTATTGAGTAGTTAAAAATTGAGAGTTGTGTCAAAAACTTGTTTGGATGTAGTTTTTGTGTAGAGGAGTTAGAATCAAAATCTTGTTTGGATGTAGATTTAAAAATGAGTAGTTATTTTTAGTAGTTAAAAAAGAAATGATTAAAAATAAATGGTTAAAAATGAGTTATTTTGATTGATTTGATAGAAATGATTAAAAATAAGTTGTTAGAAATGATTGAATAATTATAAATGAATGATTAAAAATGAATGACTAAAAATGAGAGTTATTTTTAAAAGTATAAACGAGGAGGAGTTAATAAAAATTTGTTTGGGTGTAAGTTTTGAGGAGAAGTTGATAACTCCTACCTAAATATGTCAAACAAACAACCCTCGAGTGCTTCTGTCGCACCCTGCCCTAAATACCTATCAACTTAGGATTGGTTGTGACAAGTGACCTTGAGGCCGTGCATGTGCTGTGTTTAGAGGACCATTTATGCAAACAAGAATTAGGTTATTATAACTCAATGCATATTTGACCTATCAATTATAATAACTATTGGATTGACTCAAACTCAAGCTGTCGTTTCACATAACTTAGTACCCCATTGAGATTTTTACTTTTCTCTTATGTTAAATAACTTGTACCTCAAAATCTATTAAATTCATTTGAAGGTTCCCTTTGATGTAAAATTCATTTTTTTCTTCTTTTCTAAATCTATTATTTTATATTTTTATTTAGAAATGAAAGTTTAGAGGCGATTATGGAAGGATTTTTTGTGGTGTTAATAAAGATGTGGAGTGCAGAAGAAAGAAAAGTGAAATTAGAAGCGAGGTGGAGCGCAGTAAAAGCAAAATCCAAAACCAGAGTGGTAGAATAGAATACCCGTGGGCAGATGCAGCCATTGGTTTTGTTTTGTCAAACTGGGGGTGAAGTGATTGGGTATTTTTCAAAATCTAAGGTACGCATCCATTGTTTGTTTGTCCCATCCCTTTATCATCGCTCTCGCTTCGTCATTTCTTCAACCAACGTCAGGTCAAACATTATTGTGAGATTTCTTCCAGTTCCTCCCTTTTGGCTTCTGGGTACATATGCTTATTCTCATTCATACACTTTTCCTATTCTCTTTCTTGTGATGACTTGCTCATGCTTCTATCTTTCTTTTTTCTTCTGAGTATTTCATCAAAATGAGCAGATCCTGCTATTGGGGTTTTAGAAAAAAAGTTACTTTCTGCTTCATCATCGTCTGTTATGCATTCACCTTACAGGTTAGGGCTCTATTTGGGCGATATCATTCACTCTGTAACTGCGGCACCTCATTCCAATGTCGCTCTTGCCGAAGTTGCGCTGTATCACAGTCGATGTTACCGGCACATTGATTGCTTACAAAGGGGATCTGGGTGATTACTATTGCATGGCAGCCAAATCCGTAGGGCTACCATGCCCTGATTACAAACGTGTGCATCAGGGCTTTAAACTTGCTTACAAGGATATGGCAAAAAACTATCCATGCTTTGGATTTGCAGCCAAAATGCCCAACATCGTTTGGTGGAAAACTTGCGTTAGAGATTCCTTTATCAGGGTAAGCAAAAATCAACACATTCTATTTTGGATGTTGCATGCTTTGTATGCAGTTAGATTCATGCCAATCACTTTATTCAGTTTTCTTTTCAATATTGGAAAACTTTTTTCAGACTAAAATTTTTGTATCATGGGGAAAGATTTATGACGTGAAAATATTGTTTTGCCAATAGGCTGGATATGATTACGATGAGGAGACTTTTGAGAAGGTGTTTAGACGTATTTATGCATCCTTTGGTTCATCTGCTCCGTATAAGATTTTTGAAGATTCCCAACCATTTCTTAGATGGGTGCGTGAGCAAGGTCTTATGGTCGGCATCGTCAGCAATGCAGAGTACCGGTATCGGGATGTGATCCTTCCAGCTTTAGGCTTGAATCAGGTACGATGAGCTCGTTGTTTTCCTTTGTATTCTGTACATCTAGGTTTTGGTCTTGTAATAAGATGGAGATGACTTTAAAGAAAGTACTTTTAAGTGAGAGTGGAAGTACTCTTGTAAATAGCATTAATAAGGTGGTCTGAGATATTTTTAGAGTTTTCTCAATATCACTACCAGTTGCACTTGGAAGGCAAATGATGGGAATAGGATGTTGTCTATGCCATGCCCATTACTCATTCCATTGTTTGAGAAATGATCTTAGAATCCTTTCTTCTGAAATATGATATTAGTACATCCTAAGAACTCTGAGAAATGGGTATTGTGCTTAATGGCTATTCAGGGATCAGAATGGGACTTTGGTGTATTCTCCGGTGTCGAGGGCGTCGAGAAACCTGATCCTAGAATCTACGAGATTGCGATCGAAAGGGCTGGAAAAATTGCACCAGAAGAAGTTCTCCACATTGGAGACAGCTTGCGAAAAGATTATATTCCTGCAAAGAGTGTGGGAATGCATGGTCTGTTATTGGATAGATTTAAGACATCAGATGCTGAAGAATGGAGGAAATCTGGGGCAGTGGTGCTTCCTGATCTGGTGGCTGCTCAAAACTGGCTTCAGAATAACTGACTTTGTGAATGGCTCTCTAAAGACTTGTGTTATGGGGTTTCTTAGAAAGAAAAAACAACACATGAAACCCCCTTTTTTGTAATTTTAATTCACATAAAAGGATTTTACTGCAGCGAATCTGCTTTAAATCATCCATCTAAATGGTTAGGCAATAAATTTGGCAAGAAATAGACGAGAGCAACACATCTAACGCACGGAAGCATGTTTGGGGATGATGGCTTTTTTTTTCTTTTCGAAACCGGTAAATTGGTGCTTTGTTTCTCTATGATCAGAAACACCTGCATCCATGCCAAGGTCGGGAGATAATAAGAAATTTTATACTTTAAAGAAATATTTCTTAAAATTTTGAACCAGCTAGTGAATTTTTTAAACTTAAATCTCATCAAAGTTTGGGTATTTGGGCATTGCATCCTATTACTGGTGTCTACTTTAGATGGGTTTAAAGTAAGATTATTCAGTTTTCACTTTTTTGATGTTTGACTAATTGGAAGAATGAAATCGACGTCTCGTCTTTTTTTTTCTTGGAACAAAAATGTATTTGTTAGCCTTTGCTAGCTGTTTTTCTTTGTCAAAAAAACATGAGTTGTCGGAACCATAGCTTGTAATAGAATATTTTCATCTCAACATCGGCGATTAGATTTTGGATAACTAATTTATAAAAATGAATTTATCTTGAAACTTCTTACAAAACCTTCATACATAGTCTCACAAAACAAAAATAGGAATACAAGGTTAACATCAACCGTTTTGAACCTGAAATAGAAAATAATACGAACTGTTATTAGTCGAAACAATTTGAAAACGGCCTGTAATTCCCCGCCATCAACACGCTTGCCGGATAGACTGCCACCTATTATTTTCGCCGGCCACTAACGTAATATTGTACGCCCATCTCACTCTAACTCTCTCCTTGCTTCATGTCTGTTTTCAAACTCTCTTTATGAACAATGGCTAGGAACCCATTGAAGTAGAGGAATGAGGCTGGATTCTTATATTCACACTCACTGTTGCATGCTACCATCCACCCTCTTCTTTTCCTTTCTATGTTTGAATGAGTGAGGGTTCATTGGTTCTGCGTACAAATTGGCAATTAGTAACTGCTTGATTGCTATTTCATTGAATACAGTGAAAAGAATACAAAGGATTCTTTCAAGAAGTGTTTAGAGCATGACAAAACATCTCTTGCAAATCTGAAATGAAGAAACTAATGAAGTCAAATTTCCTAGCCAAACAGTCATTGCCCAGCCTTTGCTGATACAATTGGAGCTTTCAATTTTATTCAGTAAGAATATTATACAGTTCATTAGAAACAGTGTAAATACATATTACGTTTACGAGACCTGCACATGCACCGAAGCTTTAAAATCGTACAAATAATTAGATAAGATTAAGAGATTGTTACCTCATCTCAGAACTCAGAGCAGTCTCGTTGAAATGCTCCATATACTGCTAGCAAAGCACAGTCCCTACACTGAAATAGAGTGATTATCATTATTCAAAATAAAATAACATCTAAACAGGATAATACAAATACATGAGAACAATGACAAAAAGTTTCGCAAGGTATTTAGCAAAATGCTCACTTGAGACTCAAGAGTGTGTGACTAGTACGCAATTCTCCATACAGGCACCTTCAAAACTCTTCTGCAGTTTCAAAGTCCCCAGTTCGAAACCCATCTATGACATGAATTTGTTCATACCTCTCGTGTCTCCATTCCTTCGATGTCTGGTCTAGAGACGAGCGTGGTTACCCCAGACATAGTGGAGTGAAACTCCAAAAAAAAACAAACACGTATGTGGTTTCTTCAATCTTCATTGGTTTGCACATCCTTCTAACGACTGTGGATCAAGTTGATGCCTCCAGTGGTAGGCATCTAACGAGCATGTCCTTTACAATCCTCAAAGCAGACAATTTATTCTCTCGCTTTAGTAGCCTTACCACGAGCGCATCTAAAAACACCCTTCCATCTTGCGGCGAATCAATCCTTGCCCTCAAAGTTTCCAAAAAGATGTTGCACGTAGTTGAGTCGGGGTCACAACCTCTATCGAGCATAGTATTTAGAAGATCAATGGCACAGGTGAGATTACTCTCCTTGCAAAGGGCACTGAAAAGTATATTATAGGTGATCACATCAGGTAGGGATTTGGGTTCATGTGATTGCATCTCATAGAAAAGCTTCAAACCCTGGTCTACAGAACCAGCATCACAAAGGCCTTTAATCAATGAGCTATAAGCCACAACATCAGGTTTAAGTCCTACACTGAGCATGTGCTTCCACACTGTCAAGGCCTCCCGTAGTCTTCCATCCTCACACAGGCCATCAAGTAAGACACTGCAACAAACTTCGTTGGGCCTAGTATCCCGACTCATCATCTCTTTCCACACAAGAATAGCTTTCTGAATGTCACCTTTTTTTAAGAAACCATTCATTAAGGAGCTGTAAGTTATAGCATCTGGTATACAACTTTTCCTTAACATCTCGTACAGAATTTCTTCGGCTTCATCTGGTTTTCCTTCTCGACATAAACCTTCTATAAAGGAACCATAAACAACAACGTTGGGTTCACATCCCTTCTCCATCATCTCTTTCCATAACCTCGCAGCATCTTCAGACTTTCCCTCCTTGAACAAACCACTGATGAGAGACGAGTAAATGTATTCATTTACTTTATGTCCTCTCTCTTCCATAAACACCAACATGTGAGCTCCATCCTCAGCTCTTCCTTGTTTAACAAAACCATTAATGATAGTTCCATACGTGACTTCATCAGGAACACATTTACTCGATACCATTTGAACCAAAAGACTAAGAGCATCGTCCAACTTGCCCTCTAAGCACAAACCATGGATAAGGGTATTATAAGTGACTTCGTTTGGAGCACACCCTTTGAGAAACATATCATCCACGAGCTTTTGAGCACGAATCAAGTCGCCATTCTTGCACATAGCATCGATCAAGACATTAAATGTGACTGGATTCGGAAGGCAGCCTTTCGCTTGCATCTGTTGCAGCAAAAAGACTGCCTCGTCGATCCTCCTTTCCTTACATAACCCATTCATTAATGTACTATAAGTGAAAACGTCAGGATGGCAGTTGTTAAGCGGCATTTCTCTAAAAGTCTCAACAGCTCTATCTATGCGTCGTAACTTGCACAGGGCCTTAATAATCAAATTATAAGTGAGCAGGTTTGGGCGAAAAGTGGTGTTCTTAGCACCAAAAACGCGCAAATAAAAGCTTAATGCGAATGAAAAGTCCCCCTCTAAGATAATTACGTTAAGAACTGAATTGAATGACTTAATGGTGTGCTTACAATGGAAGTGGGAGACCATTGTGTAAAAAAACCTGACAGCTTCTCCAGGTACATGAGCTTTGGCGCAAGCCTTGAATATTCGAATAAAACATGCTTCCTCGATTGGGAGCCGCCCTTGAGATTTGGTTGTATCCAAAAGCTGCTGTATCGAATGAAATTCTCCAGAACTTGCGTGGCTTTCAAGGAGACTGTAGAATGTGGCATCCCCCAATCGGGAGAGCTCATTTTGGTGGGGTTTATTCGGTTTGTTTGGGGGAGAAAGAGGCGAAAAAGTTGAACGGAAAGAAAGGCGAGGGATTTGCAGGAGCTTTGAAGATCTGACAGGCATGGCAATGGCGGCGGAGATTCAGAAGAGAGTATGTTTTGTTTTGAATGAAGAAGAAGAAGAAGAAGCCTCCAACACCAGAGTGGGACCCAAACCCAAATTGGACTCAAATGCCGGCCCACTCGAATGGACTCAGAAAGCCCAACAAATATAGCTTCAACGTTCCAAAATAAAACTACTAACATTTGGATTTGTATTGTCATTGCTCGGTAGGGGTGATGATAAAACTGAAAATCGATAAAAGCAAACTGAATCAAATCAATTTATTGGATCGGTTTGAATTTTTCATATAATATTTGTTATATTGATTTTTATTTAGAGAGATCGAAATTTATTGGATTGTATCGACTTCTATTTGTAAAATTCAATAAAAACCGAACCGAACAAATATTGATTTATTTACTCTCATGTTTCTTTTTATGTGTCAGTTAAACTTTTTATTAGTAGATGATTAATTTTTTTTTATTTAATTATAAATTATGAGATTTTTTTTAAGGAAAACAACGTTAAAATATGAATTGAAAGTAAAATATAAATAAAATAGTAAAAAAAGAAGTAAATCGTATGGAACTGAATTGAAGAAAATCAAGCAAGTAGTTTTATCATTTAAAAGATATTGGTTTGGTTTCTCTTTTTTTTAAGAATCAATTGGATCGATTATCGGTTTGGCCTAAAAATCAAAGAAAACCGAACCATGGTTTTATCTTTTGTTGGACATTGGTACGATTTCTCTTTTTGTAAAATTGATTGGATCGGTTCGGTTATCAGTTTGACCTAAAATCGAAGAAAATCGAACCAATATTACTCCTATTGCTCAGGTGATAAACTATGAGAATTTGTGTTAGTAGTGCTACCGCATAATTAAATACTTGTTTGAGTATTGATGTTAGTTATGGTAGAGTGATAAGTTTGATGAAAAATTTGATGTGATATTTGATAAATGGTTTAATGAATGATTGATTACCATCAAATACAAATAAGAGATTCTAGAAGAGTAATTGTTTATCATTATTCTTTTACCTAAAACAAAACACAACTTTAAAGAAGATTTGAACTTTCAAACTATGAAATTTCAATCTAGAGATCATTTTTTTTAGTGTCACTACACTTGGGAGAGGGAAATTTAAACTAATAATCTCTCGGTTTAGGAACACATTGATCTTGTTGATTTATTGCTCTTGTTAACCAATCTAAAAATATTGTTAAACTCACTTTTTACACTATCATTGTATTTACAGTAGAATCGAGTGAATATTTTCATCCAAACAAATAATTGTATAGACGACTATTCATGATGTCAACTATCATGAAATCACTTAATTGTTAAAAGGTATTGAGAAACTAAGAGGTGATAATTGGTCACCCACCTATGAATTAATTTCATACTAGTTTAATTGATAACATCCAAATGTTTATAGGATCATGTGATATGTCCCGCAAAAAATAGTCAAGATAATCGTGTCGCCGGTACCTTTTTAGGCAATATATCTCCTGAAAATAGTCGAAAAAATGCATACAAACTAATTTGGATATTCACGGATATAGAAAGAAAATGCCAATAACACCTATTATAAATAGCTGCCCATTTTTCTTGTGGGGACCTGCCCGTAATAGGGTTGTAAATCCCGTTTATGGAAAGAATGAGAGATTGAGCAGGAGTCCCAAGTTAAACGAGGGCAAGAAATATATTCACCATTTCATGATCCTCCTCCACTTTTATTCTTTATGAAGTATTATATATATATCTAAAAAATTTAATTATTTGAAAATATTATGATACAATACTTATAAATTTTAGCGTAGAAAAAAAAGGAAAAAACAATTATACTGATAAAAATCCCTCGCGAGTAAAAAAACTTCTTGAAGATGGGGATTGCATTTAGTGGCGGCGCACCGTACACATCTACATATATATTTTTCGAACATATTTGTGATACAAAATTTTGAAATATCATAATCTTATCCAGCAAACATATAGGATGATCCGATGAAAGTGATATATGACGTTTGTGTGAAGAAAGCAAATATGCTTCAAACAAGAAAGTCTTTTTTTGGAAGATTTTGGATGTATAACAAAAAATGGAAAAATATTTGTATTTAGAGTACAAAATTAAAATCAATTCATTTGTAGCATAGCAAAAAATTCAAATTGAGTTCTATCATTCGTTAGTGATAGATGTCTATTACTGATTGAGTTTTATCACTGGTTATTGATAGATGTCTAATATGTTATACATTTAATTATTTTAGAAATTGTGCTACAAAAGTAATATAAGAGGCAAAATTTAGTGTTGAGCGCAAATTTTCTCCTTTTTTAAATGAATAAAGTTTAATTAATTGTACCCTCCTTTCGTCTGAATATGTACTTTTTAGTATAAATTTGAAAAGAAGCTCACAAATTTTACATACATAAAGTCAAATATCGATTTTCAAGATTAAATTCATGATCATGACATTTGACTCAATTATAGTGAAACAATAAAATTAATAGCCACTAATTATTTCGATTGGACATCAATTTAAATATTGATATTTTTTTTAGTTTAATCGGTTTAAGGTATAGACTTTTACCTTTGGTTTTTTTTTTTATTTGATTTTTTTTAAACAAAAACCTTTTATTTTTTAGAAGGGATAGATAACTTCTCAATTAATAAAGAGTAATACTTACCTACATATAAATGTGTAGGGTTAGTATGCTTGTTGTTTATGTGGTACAAGTTTTTACCACATATTTATTTTTGTTTTCCAATGTTTTATTAATTTTATGTTTTAATGTATGGTAAAAACTTATGCCACATAGATAACAAGCATACTTATTCTACACATTTATGTGTAGGTAAATATTGCTCTATTAATAAAATGGTGTTAAGATTCCATCAACAAAATAATTGATATAAATGTATATTAATAATTTAGAGATTACAAATTAGAATTCCTTGAGGATTAGGGTATACAATAATTATACACTAATTGAAATGGTAACTCTGTCCATGGATGGTATGTATTTATATTGGTTTACTTACATAACCAATTAAAGTTGGTTGAATTAAATAATTGATTATTTAAAAAAGAAAGAAAGTTTTATATGAGAATAATCCAATTATTTGGTGAAGGTATAGTTTATGTATATTACTCCGTACTGAACAAGTATTTAAAACTCTTCTTTTTTTTTTATTTGGTGAAGGTTAGTAAAAATATTATATTTAAAAGAGAAAATATTCTATATTTTTATATGTGTGTATATAAAACTTTTATAACTTGTAAACTATATAATAATGGAAAAGGAGAGGCTTAATGAATGCAAAGGGAATCACATGATTAGTTTATATTTGTAGATTTGATTAATTTTAATCATATAATTAATTTATGGTTTGAAAAACCAGATTATGTGGTGGACCAACACCACATATACCACACATTCATGTAATAATTGCATTGTGGAAAAACTTTATCCACGTCTCTCCCATCCATTTTATGCAGTGTACATCACATCAGTTCCATAGCACCATCCTTTTTCAACGGCTCATGTTAATTCTAACATTTATTTTTGTCGTGCACCACATTTTTCTCTTCTTTTTCCACAACAAATATATATTTGTTAGTGTACGAACTTATGTCCATCTCTCTTATTCTCATCAAACAACTATATGCTCTTCGATCCTCAAAAATTAATTCCTATATAAATTAAACTCCATACAACATTTGGACCTTTAAAACCAATTATCTCAATAATTCATACGCTCAAATACATTAAAAAAATATAATGAGATGTATATTTCATATTTATAGGTTAGCATATTGGTAAAACAAAAAATATTGGTAATATATATTTATTTATTTATTAAGATTTCAAGACACAATGAGTTCAATTAATGCTGTCTATATATTTTCAAATAATTTCCTACAAATTTTTTTGTTGACATATAAATATTGCAAGGTGTGACAAAAGAAATTTTTTTTTCCTACCTATGAATGTGTAGGAAAGTCCTACCATTTACTTATTCTTATGTAACATTATTAGAGTCGCTTAAATTTATTTTATAAATTAATTAATTAAAAATATGTATAGCTCCAGTGATGTCATCTATAAATGGTAGAATTTCGGTACACAATATGTGCGTAAAAGTTTTACTTCAAATAAAATAGTGGAAAATTGCACTAAATTCACAAAATAATTGTAGATTTAGGAAAAATTGAAAATATTTGTATATACGTAATACTCATCCTACAATATAATTTAAGGTATTAATATAATATTTTGTATTATTAATATAGTATTATATAATATTATATGTTATTAATACAACACTGTAGTGTTATGTATTCATTATATCATATAATAAATATGATTGCTATTTTTTTTGGAAAAATATTTGCCTCCTTATACTAAGGAGGCAAGCTCGCCTTAAAGGTGATGTGGTATCATTTGGTGCCACAAATTTTTTATCTTCTTTTAAAATATATTGTTGAAACAAAAAATTTTGTGGCACCAACACCCTTTAGAATGCTTGTCTCCTTAGTCATAAGGATATATGTATTGTTTTTTTTTTTTGCCTAATATGATAAATATTGTTCCAATTTAACTTATTCCTAAAAAAAGCTTAAGGGGTTGTTTGTTTGACATATTTAAGTAGTTTTTGAGTTAAGGAGTTATATTGAGGAGTTGTATTGAGTAGTTAAAAATTGAGAGTTGTGTCAAAAACTCGTTTGAATGTAGTTTTTGTGTAGAAGAGTTAGAGTCAAAATTTTGTTTGGATGTAGATTTAAAAATGAGTAGTTATTTTTAGTAGTTAAAAAAGAAATTATTAAAAATAAATGGTTAAAAATGATTGAATAGTTATAAATGAATGATTAAAAATGAATGGTTAGGAATGAGAGTTATTTTTAAAAGTATAAATGAAAAAGAGTTAATAAAAACTCGTTGGAATATAAGTTTTGAAGAAAAGTCGATATCTCCTAATATCAACTCCTACCTAAATATGTTAAAGAAACCGCCCCTAAACTACTTCAAGTATGCCTCAAACAAAACAAAAATTCACTATTCACCTATATAAAAAATATAAAAATATTCACAAAAAGTGAAAGATGATATAGAAGATATTGTGACGAGATAGGAGGTGAGAGAAACTTCAAGTATTTAATGATACTAAATATAATGGCATGGACTTATTGAATGCAAAACTGAAATTAGAATATTATAATCTTGGAAGTTCCATACAACACTTGGGTGATAGGATTCATAAAAAAATTACGCTAAAAAAGACTGATATGAGTCAATCCTATTTTAAAAAATGATGAGTTCAAAATAAGGGAGTCTGTCTTATAAAATTAAGTTGATGAAAGAAGCATAGGGATTAAAGAAAAATAATGGTAAGGAAAAAATAGGTAAAAGAAGATGATATTTAATTTAGGGGTGGAAATAAAAAGAAAAGAAAAGAAAAGATGGGTTGAAGGATGTGCTACTTTTGGGGAGCAGATACAAATGGGCCCTATTCATTTTTGAAAGAATTAATCCAATCCGTTGAAGCCTTCCCATTCCATTCCATTCCACCAAGAATGCGATGTGATCATCAATGAAATTCAAGCTATTCAAAAAAAAGAAAGAAAAAAAGAAGAAGCAATTTTCAAAGAACAGAATATCATAAACAACCCAGGTACAGAAAAAAGGTAATTATTTTATTTTCTTCTTATTATTATTATTATAAAAGTAAAAGAAAAAGATGCCAGTTTCTCTCTCTCTGAAATTTGGGTGTCTCGTTTGTGAATGGTATCCACCATGGTTATATAATTTGTTCAACCTCTAATTGCAGAAATAAATTACCCTTTTTTTTTTATTAGAGAAGGAAATCTGTGCTGCTAGGCTAGGGCATCATAACCATCATCCCTCTCCATTATTGATCGGTGAGTTCATTTCACTTTGATTCGTTTTCCCCAATTTGTGGTACATATTTACATATATTTGAAGCTAATCTTTGCAGCACTTGGATGGATTCAATGTTTTGGCATCTGGGTACACTCTTGTTTTTGTCCTGCATTTTGCCCACTTACATTGCCCACTCCCAAGTTTCACTCTTCTTTTTTTGTTCTCTTCCAGTTCCAGCTCAATTCTAGTTGTACTTGAAACCCCCCTCTACTCCTGGAACCTTGAAGATGCAACAGGTTTTTCTTTCTGCCCTTTTCTACTTCCCTGCTATAAATTATGATTTTCTATTCTCAATTTTAATTCTGCAAAAGTCCCCACCTTCCAGGTGTGCTCCTATGGAGGTCTCATGTTCGAGACCCACGAGTTGAGCTTAATTGTAGAATCCATTCGTGTCTCTTAAGTATGTGCCTTGGGACTAGTGTGGGTGCCCTCGGATATAGAGGAGTAAAGCTCCGATTCCTAGTAAAAAAAAACAACAAAGTAATTTTGCAATAAATTAGTTGAATTGAGGGGTTAAAGTCTTTTTGGATATATGCACTCGGCTTAGTTCTTTGCCTATTGTTGTAGTTGAATGTATGCATTTGCAATGGCATCACATCATGTTATCAGAACCCTTGAATCTTAAATAGAGCAGATACATCCACACAAACATTTATCTGTAGTTTAGTATGTAAATAACTTTTAGAGGGCTTTTGATAGAATAAATTTCAATGGCCTTGAATTCTTCTCTCATAGTCATTGGAGTGCTGAAAGATGGAGGGGACAAGACTGGATTTAAGTTTTTATCATTCAGTATCAACCCAGTCAGAGGAATCTGCCTTGGACTTGGAAAGGAACTGTTTCAGTCATCTCAATCTGCCTTCATCAAGTCCATCACCTACTCAATGCTTTGCTCCAGGCAGTCAGCTGTCTGAGACCAACGCTGCTTACTTCTCATGGCCCACTTCCAGTCGTCTAAACGACGCTGCAGAAGATAGAGCAAACTACTTTGGGAACCTTCAGAAAGGAGTGCTTCCTGAAATTCTAGGCCGGCTGCCCACTGGCCAGCGAGCCACTACTTTGCTTGAGCTAATGACCATAAGGGCATTTCATAGCAAGATATTGCGTCGTTTTAGCCTTGGAACGGCTATAGGATTTCGAATCCAGAAGGGTATGTTGACAGATATCCCTGCTATTATTGTCTTTGTTGCACGCAAAGTTCACAGGCAGTGGCTCAATGATGTTCAATGTCTACCTGCTGCACTTGAGGTACGAATTAATCATGTCAAGTTTTATGTTTTACTTTTACCTCTCTCATAGGTTGTTCATCAACCTTTTAAGTACGTGCATTAGAAATTTTGTCCTTGGTGCTGAAAAATCATAGAATGGCTGCTAATTGTCTATACTTCGTATGAAACTCATTACTTTATTGGGCTTGAAGATCTTTTCTAATATGAGGCTGCTACTTTCATCCCCTATTTTCCCCAAAATTGATCATTGGGGTTAGGGACCTGGAGGCATATGGTGTGATGTTGATGTCGTGGAGTTCTCCTATTATGGTGCTCCGGCAGCTACGCCTAAAGAAGAAATATACACAGAGCTTGTTGATGGCCTGAGGGGAAGTGATCCAACAATTGGTTCTGGTTCCCAGGTACCTTTTTTTTTGCTTTTTCAGAAAAGTAACACTCTTTTACAAATGACTGTAAGGCATCTTATGATGGTTATAAATTCTAGTTGCAACTTTTGAGATCATATGGTTAAATAATTGTGTTTCAATCATGTGACTATTGCCTTCTTGAATTTAATGTAAATGTTCCTTCCTTTCTTTTTGGAAGGAAAGTTTCATTGAGGATACTCTAGTCTATGTAAAAAGATTTGGGTAGAATATTGATAAGAAGATACGTAAGAACAGTTGCAGATCGGTCATGATAGAGTGAATGGAAGTCTTGAAAGTTCCGTTTTCTTGTAGAATCTCATAAGGGGCCATGGAAGTAGTTCTACTTCAAATATTTCCATTATCTGTTTACCTCAGGACTTATTATTCTACTGATTAAATGTACCAAAATTTCCGGGAGCAAGTTTCTGGTTTTGTTTTGTAGTGTTGAACTATGCTTTGCTATACTCCCCAAACCATAGAGGTGGGCTGTAGTAGGCCTGGCATATTTTAGAAGCCATATCTTTTTCTTAACAACATTCATAATGAACGTTTTGCTTGAATTTGTCATTTACAGTTATGTTGAGTGCCTTTCTTATTTATATTTTTCATCTTGTTGCATCTAGTATCATGTAATGACTTCTTGCTTTGTAGGTTGCTAGCCAAGAAACTTATGGGACCTTGGGTGCAATTGTCAAAAGCCGAACAGGAACCCGGCAAGTTGGTTTCCTTACAAACCGGCATGTTGCAGTTGATTTAGACTACCCTAATCAGAAAATGTTTCATCCTTTGCCTCCCAGCCTTGGACCTGGTGTATATTTGGGTGCTGTGGAGAGAGCAACTTCATTTATCACAGATGATGTCTGGTATGGCATCTTTGCTGGAACAAATCCAGGTAATAAAAGTAGCATCTTCTGGCATTCATCTCTAGATTCATGAAGCTCTGCTCTTCTTTCTTTTCTAGTGTAGTGCTTTAGTTTGCTGGATGCGTCATGGTCGCTAAAAGCCAAAACTTGTGTAAGTTATTTTATTTAGGTTCCCCAATCATATTTATAGTTATGTAATAAATAACTTTTTTAATTCAACAAAATTGGACGGTGGGGAATTCGAACCATAACCTCTTGGTTATCATATCTTATAGTTATGGATATTGTAAGTTGTACAACAATCTTTATCTCTCTCTGCTTTCTTTTTTCTCCTTTTTTTTAATATCTGTGACTGTCCGAGCCAGCTGTCGCGCACCTCGACTAATGTCACTGGACATACCGCCTGACCTTACAACATTTGGATGCCAAGAAAACCCGTGAGAAATTAATTCCTAGGTAGGTGGCCACTATGGTTTGAACCCGTCACCTTACGCACCCCAAGCCCTGTTTGACCAATTGAGTCACCCCATGATGGTTGCTTTCTTTTTTCTCTTATCACTTTACAAATAGCTTTTTTTTTTTTGAAATACCAATCAACGAGAGATTTTTTTTTCTTTTTTTGAGAGAATAGCTTCGTCATCACCAAGTCTTGTTCTTATCTTCACTTAGAATCTATGAGCATGTGCTAAGGCTATCATTAATTAATTGAGATCTTTTAATTGCTGCGTTGGTTGATTGTTAACTTTCTTCTTGATTCAAAACTTTTGTACCGGTAGATATCTTTTATGATGAATTTTGGGCATACCCATCACAATTTGGTGCCTTCTGCAGAAACATTTGTGCGAGCTGATGGAGCGTTCATTCCCTTCGCTGAAGATTTCAACATGAATAGCGTAGTTACGTTTGTAAAAGGCATCGGTGAGATTGGCGATGTCAACAAAATAGACCTGCAATCCCCAATCAACAGTGTTATTGGACGAAAGGTGATCAAGGTTGGAAGAAGTTCTGGCTTGACCAGAGGGACCATAATGGCATATTCCCTTGAGTATAATGATGTAAAAGGGATTTGTTTCTTCACCGACTTTCTTGTTGTTGGAGATGACCAACAGACATTTGACCTTGAAGGTGACAGTGGAAGCCTTATTCTTCTAACTGGTCAGGATGAGGAAAAGCCTCGTCCAGTTGGGATTATCTGGGGGGGAACAGCTAATAGAGGTCGGCTGAAATTAAAAGTTGGTCAGCCTCCCGAGAATTGGACCAGTGGAGTTGATCTTGGACGCCTTCTTGATCTCCTGGAGCTTGATCTTATTACTACAAATGATAGTTTGCAAGGTTTGATTATCTTATCCAATCACCCAAGCCATTTTAGATTTGTGGTTACTTTTTAAATTTTGACATCCTATCAATTTGCTTGTGTTTAGTGTGATAATGCTAATGAAGTAATGGTGTTTGTCCAATTATCATGAAAATGGTTTTTGAAGTTTTATCCAAGTCATATATAATTAGTTTTTGAAGCTTTATCTAAGATATACTGTATTTAGTTCTGATTTGATGGCTAGTAAGCATACATTTTTTTTTTCATTCATACGTGCCAATTGTAATATTGATGGTAGAAATTCCCGTTTGTTTGGTGACAAAAGAATTAGATCAAATGGAACTAGTATAGATACTATAATAAGATATGAACTTTTTTGTTTATTATTGTATTTATACTTTGTTCACTTATTTATTCATAAAAATATTAAAAATTTCATAAAGTTATTATTCAAAACTAATATCATATTTCAACATCTTGAACTGTATTTTCTCTATTTTCTATTGGAAATAATAATGTCAAAGTATAGCTCAATTGAATACATTAACCTGTGATTATACTAAAAAAATTGTAAAAATAAACAAATAAAAGGGGGTCTTTTTTCTATGGGAAACCAAACAAGCTTTAGGGGATTCTTGGGGAGATCTGGACAGGGACGGCTATTAACTCTGTTCATGGTCACTCCCCAATGACAATCCCATGGATGAATCTCTACCAGCTAATTGTTTATAAGTTAAAGTCCTTTGGGTATAAACCTAGTACATTGGAGGCCGTGATTTTCTTTTTCCAAAGCCATTGTTATCTTGTATTTTCCTGGTTGATCTGTCTTTATCATAAATTTTCTCTGATATGTTTGCAACATGTGTTTCTATTTGCACATTATTAGAATAGTTGTGTAGATAGAAAGGGATTATTCATTTAGAGTAGATATGTTAGCAACATGTGTTTCTGACTTGTGTTTTTTCACCTCATTTTATGACTAAATTAAGCTGCAGTGTACGAACAAAGGAATAACTCAGTTGGAGGGCTTGATTCTACTGTTACGGAGTCCTGTCTCGATCGGATGCCATTAAAGTACAGACTTAAAGAGAACTCAGAGCCACTTGGTTTAAGTGTCCACCAAATTTCCCATGAAGGTGAATCTTCTCAGGGGCTGACCTCATCGTTTAAGCATGCTGCATTTCACGTTGAAAATGGGTTCGAGATGGCTCCGAGCGTCGAACTCCAGTTCTTACCAAGATTAACCAGCAGCTCTCCTCTGCATCAGAAGAACGAAGAAAGCCAAGAGTTGAAAAATCTGTCCGCCTTGAGGAATGGCTATGATAGTGAGGTATCAGTTTCGTTGCAGTTGGGTGAACCAGAAGCAAAGAGAAGGAAGCACTTGGATTCTCTTTCAAGTATCAAAGAGTCATCCTCATGAGTGAGAAATATGGTAGTAAGTTCAATTTGGTATTGAAATAAGTTTAAATGGTTATATCTCAGTACTGCGTTCGGATCGCCAAATTTAGCTGTAAAAATTGGGACTGCCATATTACAAAGGTTGAAGCCGGAGAATTGTCATTTTCTTAAACATACATGCCATGTGAAGTGAAAAGCTTTGAGGTTAGTTTTCAGTTCATACAACATAATATGAAAGAAGGGTGTCTAAGCCAATTCTGTTTACCTGGACCAACTAGGCTACTGAAGAAGCCCTTGTACCATAACTACTTTCTGGTGAAAAAAGTTCAAATATGATATAAATATATGAAAGTTCTCATGAGCTAAAATGAAAAAAAAAAGAAAAGAAAAGAAAAGAAAAGAAAAATGCTACTTTATATTTGGAACGAAATAAAAAATTCCCCTTCTGCTTAGGTTAATGTTTCCTCTGAATTGTGTGAATGCCATCCTTGTAACTGCGTTGGCTTTTCCATTCAAGGTGCGGTGTGGTGTGCTGATGTTTGATTTCTAATGCATGATCCTATAATCTGGTTACGGCTCAAGCATGACAAGCTTAGCAACTAAATAAAGAGGGTAGTTGTTTACTTGAGAAATAACTTCCTACGAATTTTAATGTCAGATCAAATGATATGTCATTTGAAAATAGTTGAAGAGAATAAAAACTGACTTGGGTATTCACGAATATGGAAAAAAGAAAACAACAAAGTTAGCAACAAAACAAGGCATATGAAACGTGATTGCATTAGGTATTTGATCGTTAACCAGAGTAACAGTTCAGTGACATCAACATATATCTTGTGATTGAAAGATCAAGAGTTCAAATTCCAACCTCGAATGATTGTAGATCCCTCAATATGAAGGTTCTGTTTTTACAAGAAATTAGGGAGAATGCCGTTGCATATATTGAAAGGATGGATCCAAAGCCAATGAAAATTGGGCATGAATGATGAAAATAGATTAGAAATGGAATGTCGTTTGGGATTAGATTTTTATGGAATCTTAAGTGAAGTATATCTCAAAACCCAAGTTTTCAACCATTACATCACCCCTTAGGCCTATTTTGATAATTATTTCGTTTTTTGTTTATAATTTTTTATTTTTTGTTTTTGATTTTTTATTTTAAAAAATAAAAATCGTGTATGTTTGATAACTTATTTTAGTTTTATGTTTTGAAAAATGAAAAATAAAAAAACATGTCTGATAGCCATTTTTATTTTCAATTATCACATTTTGTTTGGATTTTTTTAGTTTTTACTATTTATTCTTGTCTTTGTCATACTTTTTTAAAAATAAAAACAAAAACTTGTTTTTAAAAGCTACTTTTTTTTAGTTTTTTGAATTTTTTTAATATTTTAAAATTTTAAAAACAAAAACCAAAATTAGTTATTAAATAGATCTAATTTTAAAAAAGTAAAAAAAAAAAAAAAAAAAAAAAAATCAAACGAAGTCTTAGAAATTTGAATTCGTTTTTATAGTGTGACCCTTGTTCACTCAAGGAATCATTTTTTTGGAGCAACATGGAGGATTGTATTGGTTTAATCAAGTAATTTCTTGTAAAAAAAAAAAAGAACAATGCCAACCTTAACAAAAGCATGTGAGTGGGGAGTAAAAATGAAAGCCTAGTTTGTTTATGTTGTTCCTTTTTCTTTTTTAAACTAAAGGAAAAGGATGGATGTCTGTTATGTGTTGTCTATTGTCTGCTGTCATTGAATTATTAAGATAGAAAAACCAACTCTGAATGATTCCCAACATGCACCAACCCAATTTACTTGGATGCGTATTGACATGGATCACCAGTAATCAACGCCATAGAATATACAATTAAACAATATCGTTGAATAGGGGTCATCTCCAAATAGCAAAAGCTAGCTTCATTACATGCATATTCAAACAAACTACTCTCCAACCTCAAAGCTCAATCAAGCTCTTTCCTCATCTGAAGCTGCCAGCATGATGTGGGGATTGTTCATTCCACCACCTCATCTTGCAGCTTCAATCACTCATCATTCCATCACTCTTCATAATTAAGACTTCCATCTCCAACTTGAATGCTAAATGCAATTCATACCCCTTTTATTCATACTAATAACATTTATATATATTTTTGTCAATTGTCTCTGAGCAAACACTTGGAAAGAAACTAAGTAGCTTCTTATTTACTTTCTTCATACTTGGCTTTGGCTAAAAACTGTATTTCTAAGCAGAGCCCATAAGTTCATATTCATATGCTGATATGTTTTTTTTATTATTCATAATCTTACGGTATTCAAGCTACTGCTTCTGCTACAGAGGAAACCTTCCCCAGAATCTCCACTTTATCTCCTACTTTTACGATTTTCCCCTTCCCTTCCATAGCTAAATTCTTCCAAACCAAATTCTGGCCAAAATAAACCTGGCAAATCATATCCAAATAAATCTTTTGTGAAGCATTTTCCACAATAAAAGAGTATATGCATGTTTCAATTCTTACTTTTCCATTCTGTTTATGGTTTGAACGCAGGACTGCATCGGATCTCATATTCTTCAGAGTTTCATTCGGCTCAGGTCCTGCGATTCCAGTCTCTTGGTCTATTGAAGGTATCTGAAGACAGAAGAGTAGTATTTTTCAGATGCTAATTTTGTTCAAACAGATAAAAGCAACCCAGGATGCATGGCAAGTGTCACAAAATCTTATGCTAAGAATTCTATGTTAGCTAAATGATAACACCTACCTTATGTAAAAGTACATTCCCTTCACTCAACTTTCTTCTACCCTGGTATTTCTTTATTACCCTACCAATTTAATGTATGGATGGGAGTCTTCAATCCATGCCAACAAGAACAATAGGCTCAGCTGCATTAGTGTGACCCATAAACTAGTAGTAGTAGGAGGAGGAGGAGGAGGTCTCAATCCATAGTTTATATCTTTTATGATACGCGTAGGCCGCTAAGGCAGGTATTCCCCCTAAACTAAATGACAATATTTGGTGAACTTATTGGCTACTCGTGTATGCTCTTGTTAGCGAGTTCGTTTCTTTCTTTTTACGAATGATACTTTCATCAGACAGTTGAAGAACGAATGGAAGATTTTGGTATTGCAGCTTAATACCTTGCAGCGGGCGCACAGCCTGACACCCTGAAATATGAGCTTGTGTATTCCGATTTCTGTCCACAAATCCTCAGAGAATGGTTCACACCCATCGACAAGAATGCTATTATAGAAAGTAAAAAAGTATTCATGAAAGTCTTAAAATATATGAAGCTGCCTCCTGAGTGAGACAAGTTTGGCCATACATACATACTTGGGTCTAAATCGGTTAATTGAAATGGGCTGTTGGAGAAGTTGATTCAAGGTATCCAAAGATCCCTGGAAGAGAGAAAATGGGGTTGGATGCAGCAGCGGGGTTGTAAAGAACAGGGATCATTAGAGTTTTAGTTTTACAACCTGAGATATGAGGAGGAAGGGAAACAAATCAGAGAACATGATTTGATGTCCAGGACCATAGCTGGGATCCACTTTTCTGGATTGAGAAGCTGAAGAAGAAGGTAGAGAATGAATCATGGATTGATCATGTAGTAGGGAATTGAAATCAATCAGGAGAATTTACCATGAGCATCACAATCTACCTCTTTTATTATTTTTGCAGTCATCTATAGCACATCGATTTCTATCACTCAAATAGTGATAGAACTCAATTTGGATTTCTATCACCCATAGAAAACTCAAGCAGTGATAGAATGAATCTATCATAGAATTCAACTAGTGATAGAACTCAATTTGAATTTTGTGCTATAAATAGAAATACTTTGTCCTTTTTTTGTTATACATGCAAAATCCCCTTGAATGAGTGAGAGAGAGGCGCACCTGCATTGAAGCGAACCAAGCGACTTGGTTTTCCAAGATAATGCGAAAACCAGAGGGATGGAGCATCGCCCTCGTCGAGCGCAGAGCCGGACCAT
Source organism: Sicyos edulis (assembly GCA_036507275.1). NCBI lineage: Eukaryota > Viridiplantae > Streptophyta > Magnoliopsida > Cucurbitales > Cucurbitaceae > Sicyos > Sicyos edulis. The sequence goes on along the minus strand of CM071859.1, from coordinate 24,818,265 downwards.
TCCCAAACGGAGACGCCCTCCGCATTGTCCTGCGGTTCGCGCAGGGGAACCTTCAAGACGTCCATCCCAGGCGCTTTTACGGCTGCAATTGCAAAATCGGAGATTAGGGTTTAGGGTTTAGGGTACGGATATCCATGAAAGTTGAAAGTTTGTATGTACTGAGAAAGGAGGTTTGAGAAGGGCTCCAATCCTGGGAGAGCGCATCGTGGGGCAGCTCCACCTGGACCAGGGCGAGCTTAGGCTGAACCCTCTGGGTGTACGCTCTTCCTTGCGAGTTCACAACCAACCATTGACGGTCCCATCGAAATCCTGCGTACCCAACCCCCATGGATTATACACTATGATATGATCCAAACACAAAATTGAATGAAATGAAAATTGATTGAACTTCACCGGTAGGAGTAACAGGGGCTTCAGGAACTGAAACACCACCGCATGATTTGATTGGGTAAATGAAAATGGAAGAGACATTAGCCATAGCTGCTTTCTTCTTCTTCTTCAAATACTAACGTGTCAATTCCTTTTGCAATATATAATATATAAAAACTATTTTTCCTTCCTTCAGTATCAAAGTACGAAGGTATAACTTATATAACATAATAATAATGAATTAATATTGTTTTGACGTAGTCTGTATGAAATGAATAAGCGACGGGCGATATTTACCTTGTGTTGCAATTATTCCACATTGAAAAGGTGAAATATGGTTATTCCCTTTGTTACCAATCATTTTTTAGGTGGAATTTCATATTTTCTAATATGGTATCAGAATTCTATGTGGGTTATTGGTCTTCCTCATTCAACCCAAATGCTTTTGAATTCTAAAGTAGATATGAACCCCAACCAAACAGACATAAGTTTAAGTGGATATTTGATTCCAAAGTTCGGATCCGACCCTAGCAAAAAGTAAGTCAAAGAAGGTATTTCGGTCCACAAATTAGGATTCAATTCAAGATGACATTTCGCAATATAACCGCCATCTTGAGGGAGTATGTTGGAGAACTCACCTTGTGGTACAATTATCCCACATTAGAAAGATGAGTTTTCAACACATTTATAAGATATGAGTTATTTCCCTCATTACTAATTGATTTTGAGGTGGAACTTCATATTCTCTAATACAAGCTTGTTCATGAGATTCAAATTCAATGGCAGGGCATGGGTGTATAGCAGAATTGGGCATCATCATCATGGCATTGGAATTCATTGTTGATGAACTAAAATTCAAATCCAATTGGAAATCCAGCATTAATGAAGGCAGTCAGAGATGAGGTAATATTGTTCATACAAGGTCCCCCATGTATCTAGAGCAGGATGAATGGAGAAGAGCCCTGGCGTTGATTAAACCTTTGACTTTGTAATTTATATGTATGCATTAATGTAAAAATAATTTTATAAGAGGTATGAACGAAATTGTAATTTTGTAGTGTACCAATCTGATAAACTTCACTTCTAAGTGTCTATATTAACATTTTGTAGTGTACCAAGCTGAACGTGGATGCTTCCTGGTCTCCGTTGATAGGTTTGGAAGGGAATGGCTGGATCGTTCGTGATTAGCTTGGATTTCTGATTCTTGTTGGTGCTCGATTCACGGAACAAAGCTTGTCTGCAAAGCACCTGAAAGGCTATACTGTGTTGGAAGAGCTTCTTCAGATTCTGAAGATGCAGAGGAATGTGACACCTTTTGTTTTGGTGGAATCTGATACTTCAGTGGTCATTGACTCAATTAATGTGATTTCTCAAGACATTTCGGAATTACAGTGTATTGTTGATGATATTTTAGAGTTGACCCCGTTGTTTAAGGGGATTTCTTTTTCGCACGTCTCTAGATCTTGTAATTTTGAGGCAGACGCCTTAGCCTCCCTGTGGCGGGGTGATCTTAGTCTCTGTGTTGAGGCTCCGATTAGCTTTTGTAGTGCAGACTCTTTTTGGAGGGGGACCCTTCCCCCTTGTGTTTTCTCGGTGATTGACGAGGATTGTGTTGGTTTGGACTATGGTTGATGAATGTGAGTGGTTCTTCTTTTAAAAAATAATATTGATATTAAGTGTTTTTTTTTTTCTCTTTGTTCTACCAGAAATTGTCATATTTTTCTATAAATTTTAAGGATATGTTCTCATTTTGTCTGGTTTGTATTAAAACTATTAACATTATTGAACCAATTTCTATTAATTTTAACTCTAAATATATCATAGAGATCAATTTAAATTCTTTTTTTAAGTTTAGAGATTAAAATTGAATATTTGAAAATCTAAAATCTAATAAATTTAAAAGTTCAAAGATTAAAATGAAAGAAATATAAATTTTAGATAAATACAAAAATAATATTTTAACCAGTAGATAACTTAAAAAGGTGTGTAAATAAAATCCCAAAGCTATTAATTAGTTTTAATTGATGTTGCCAGTTGGCTAGGGATTCTGAGTCTCAAATATGGTTGGATTGAAAGAAAAAAAAAAGAAGTTTCAATTGATGGGGTTACAGAACGATGGTATACAATTCTTGGATGCCAACAACTCTGCTTTGCATCAAATGAATATATATGAGTTAACACTTGGAACACAAGCTTCATCATTTATTATTCTACATTCACATCCTCAGCATTTGTATTTTTGTTTTGTACAAAGAAAGATAGTCATCCATGATCATCTGAAGAAAAATGAAGCCTATGAAGCCAAAGGCTACAACTTATGCTTAATTAGAAGGCCAGAAACTCATAATAATCTGATGTATAAAATCCATCCCTCCCATTTCCTAATTTGTCTTTCTTTTAACACATTTTACTCCTTCCCTTACCTGTTGTACGCGTTACACTGACCCTTGCCTTAGCGGTTCGCTTTCAGCGTGGCCTTCAACCTTGCTCTGGCTGTCTAGTGGCATGTACTGCGACATGATCGACATAATCTCCGAATCCATGTAAGACTGTCACGACGCAAACAATTTTGATAGGGTAAGGTTCAATTTTGATGTTCGTTAACCAACATAGAACATAAATCAATAAAATCTAAGCTCAACCGATATGATGTATGACTCAAATATAATGTTGAATTCAAAAAAGAACGAGATATGAGACAAGAACTCCAACGTACCCGCAGCCTATATTTGTAGAACACATAACCGGCTGTTCCTGCTCCAGCAACCACTACCACCACCAGAAATACCAGAAACAACCCAACTTTGGATCCACTTTTTTCTGAAAATAATCAAACATCATTCATACATGCATCACAAGTGTATATACTTATTTGCATCTGCCTGATATATACTTACCGATACAAGTATCTTGGTCCTTCATGTATACTTGGTTCCCACTGCACTTGCACTCGTATCCGCCCCAAGTGTTCTTGCAGTTACACCCATCGCACTGACAAGCAACACCCTCCTTGCATTCATCCACATCTGCTTTTTTTAATTTGAATCCTCTGTTACTCTCATATCATGATATATAACCAACTTTACGCTTGTGGTTTTAGAACGAACCTTCGCATTTTTCGCCGTTGCCTTTGAATCCAGATGGACACTTGCACCCACTTATATCTGAATTCTACTTTGCATAAACATAAGAATCATATTGTAAGTAAACTGAATAATAGTGCTTCTAAATTTGACAAATTATGATGGAAACAGCACTGAACTGAGCAAGCTGTTGCATGTAATCCATTTTTAGTATCCGACCAGCAGCCACCGTTGTTAATCGTGCACCTTGCAGGTCCATATGCTGTTTTAAAACAAGTAAAAAAGATGAGCAACAAATGAGATAGCTAAGGCCTCGTTTGATAACTATTTGGTTTTTTATTTTTGGTTTATTAAGTTTAAGCTTATATCTACTCAAATTTCCTACATGTGCTCCATCTTTCCTACCATGTATCTATATTTCCTTAAGAAAGTAGGTGAATACTAACCAAATTTCAAAAATAAAAACAAACTTTGTTTCCAAATTTTGGTTTTGTTTATTAAATATAGGTAAGATGTAGATATTCAAATAAGGAAAAAAGTATAGTAAAGTAGTTGTTGTAGGCTTAAATTTCATAAACAAAAAACACAAAACAAAATAGTTATCAATCGGGGCCTAAATCAACTTGATTAATGTAAAAGATTTACCTTCACAAGAAGTGTAACCATCTCCTTTATACTGAACCCCATTAACGACAGGGCACTCACAAACTCGTCCCCTAAATGTATCCTGATCATAAATTTAAGATGCAACCGCAAATCTCAGAACATTACTTTAAAGTTTAAACAACATAATAAATGTTCTTTTGTGAAGCAAGCAAGCAAATGTGGAAGATGAAAAATTGTTTGTCCTAAATGTTTATATCTTTACTTTTCATTCCTAACATTGAAGAAAACTTCCATACCCTTATCAACTTAAAGACATAATAATTTTGTTTACAAATTTTGGTTTTGTTTATTAAAATATATGTAAGACGTAGATATCCAAATAAGGAAAAAGGTATAGTAAGATAGTTGTTGTAGGCTTAAATTTCATAAACAAAAAACGAAAAACAAAATGATTATCAAACGAGAACTTATTTACTTTTAATTAAAGGACATTCCATTTTCCTAACAAAGAACCTGGGGAAAAAAAGTTAGAAAAATGGCTTGAAAATGTACAGAAATTTTCACTTTGTACCTTGCATGCAGTTACGTTTTGTTGTCCGAGCTGCCAACAGCCACCATTCCTTTCAAGGCATTCATCAGTTTGAATATCTGATTAGGGGTGACACATCAGAACAATTGAAAGGGCAAGATAATTAATCAATATCTCAAGCTGAAGGTGACTATCAAAATCTTGAACAAGCAATTGAGCTTATATATATATATATATATCAACCTGTAGTTAAGCAAATTGCAGGCTCCTCAGCTTCCTTAAATCCTGAACAGATGGCCTTCAGCACAGCAGTTCTGTCCAGTTTCCCTTCAAGCAGAAAAAAAAAACTTCAAAATCATCTTAGAAAACACATACAAATTGAAATCATTGAGCAGGTAGTAGATAGATTGCAAGCAAACCTCGATACTGAACTTCATTGATCACTAATGTGGGTAAGATTGTAACATCACCCCGACCCCCATGGCCAATCTAAAATCAGCAATGGTTTAAAATTGAAGCAGTTCAGAATCTCAATGCTTGCAGGCACAGAATGATTGTAAAATAGGGTAGTTGTTTACCTGCATTTCTTGCTCAATTTTTAGCACCTGATTGTCCACATCAGCATCAGGATCGCCCATGCATCCATTAATCTTGTCAACTGGAAGATCTGCATCAGTTATGAGGAGTTGTTTAGGTGCATTTCTTGATACTTGCATTCATGGTTGTGACCAACTTGAGAACAGGATTCTGTTGGATGTACTTACTGAGAGACTTCATGACATCCTCAGCACATTCTTTGCTGTATTTCTTCTCCTTCATGGAGCATCTAACGTGAAAATCTGTAACGAAATCCCACCAGACCCAGGAGCGGTTGGTCTCGTTGGAAACTCGGTGTACGCAAAGCTGCCTGAGGTTTTCGTAGACAATGTCTTTGCCTTGATAGCCCACTCCAAAGTCCTGCTCGGGATCCGGCGCACAATACCTGCCATTGTTAATGCACTGGGACTTGCATTGGCTGCTAAATCGGAAGGCCTCAGGGCAATACCAAGTGATGTAGTGCGGTGTGAACTGCGTGTAGCCTCCCTTCTCAAGAATCTGAGCATGACCCTTGAAATTTTTGACAAAATCCATCTGCTCGTTGCATCGAGTGCCGCATTCGTCATTGCTGTTGGTCCAGAACTCATACTCAACTCGGTTGTCGGGGTGGGGGACGGACTCTCTCCAGTCTAATCGAACGACAACATCCTCACCATTTTGGAGTGCTTCCTTAAGGGTGGCGCCGAAGGATTTCTCTATGAAAGCAGAGGGAACTTGTATTTTGGCAATGTAAGATTCAACTTGGGTGGTGTCTTGAGGTGTATCCATTGTTATCAAAGACTCATCGATAGTATCCATTACCAAAACTACCGCGGCGCCGGCCTGTTGAGCATTCCATACTTTCAACGCAAAGTAGCAGTCTAACAATCCAAAGGTCAAATAAGAACACACAATGAGAGCATAATGGATGAGATATGAATGAGTTTTTATAGATAATACAAAGTAGATGTCATAGCAATGAATTGAAGGTGGAGAGTCCGAGATTCCAAGCTCTAGAAATGATGATGATATTGATATTGGAGGATGGAAAGGATGAAAAGAGAAGGAAAGTGCATAAATGTGATTGATATGAATATGATATAAGTAAAGAAGAGGAGATGGAGAAGGAGAGCGAGAAAGGTACCTCCACGATCGAGAAGAAGGACGGTAGGGCGAGTGCCGTTGGACTTGAAGGGCCTATCGCCGTCGAAGGGGAGACAGCCGGAAGCTTTCCTCTGAGGATAGAAAATAGAGCCGACGACGAAGCCGCCGTAGTCGGGAATACCGAAGTTGGCGATGGCAGCGTCGTGCTTGGACATGAGACGGGTGGGAGATAGAACGGAGATGCTGCTCTTCTCGACCACGAAACGGGCGTCCACATGATGAGCAAGCAGAGCAAAGAGAAGGATCAGGAGAGGCATATTGGTGAGGAGATTGGATTTGGATTTGGATTTGGACTTTGGAAGATGAAGATGAAGAAAAGAGGAAGTTGAAGGAAGAAGGGAATGGGACAACAGAACTAACTGAATACAACTCTGGGGGTGTTTGGTTCACAGAATGCTGGGAATGATCAACCATACAACAGAACAACAAGGAAGACTTGGTTTTCTTTGCTTCTATTTCGGGCTAACTTCCTTTTCTTCTAAGTTAACTTTAACCAAACGTTTTACAATCTTATACTTCTCTTTTTTTAATATAATAATAACAATAATAAATAATATTTTCCTAAATATTCAAACACATATAAATGTCTCTTTCATCATACATCATACATCACACCATGGTTTAATTTGATTTTAAGGAAATTAATTTCGCTAACTTGCGATGATATTTTGACCAACTAAACAGAAGACTGAGAAACCAATGAGATACAAAGTCCTGTCGATTTTTCTTTTATGCAACCTATACCACGACGTTGATTAAATTATTATATCGATTTTTTTATATCACGATGTTGATTAAAAAGATTTATTATAAAATAGGTCAAATCAAATAAATTCAATTTTATCCTTTTCGATTTATTGTTTTTATACAAATGAAAGCGGTAATAACAAAGAGTGACGATATTTAATTAATGCAAGGGGCAGTTGTACACAATTATTTATCAATATTAAATAACAAAAATAAATAATTAAGAATACACTAGCAAAATAATATATAAAATATATATCGTCGACATCTAAGGCCAATCTTCGATCCCATCACATCTGGTTGAAAAATAATAATAATAATAAAAAACCCACATTGATAAAGTTGACCCTCGACTAAATTCTCCAATCTCACATAGTGTGAAAAAAAATTACGATTATAATGAATGGAGAGTTTGATTAAAGTAGAAATTCTAAACACGTGCAAAGATTGGAGAGTTTGATTATAGAATGTCTAAACACGTGCAAAGATTTTTTTTTATATTGCACATTTTTTTTATATATAAAGATGATAATATTTAAAACCCAATTTAATAACCATTTCATTTTTAATTTTTAATTTTTATTTGTACTTTTTAAAAAATAAATTTATTCGATAACCAATTTTTGTTTTTGTTTTAAAAATATTAAAGATATTTTAAAAAGTAACACTTAAAAACAGGTTTTTGTTTTTAAATTTTTTTTAAAAGAACAAGAACAAATAATAAAAAACTAAAAAAATCAAAATAAAATATGATATTTGAAAATAAAAGACACTTTTTAAAATTTTTAAAAATATAAAATTAGAACAAGTTGTCTAACATATACAATTTTGATTTTTTTTTTTTAAAAAAAAAAAAAAAAAAAAAACAAGACAGAGCCTAAGAGATTCAGATCTCTTGATCATGGATATATATCAATAGCAATTACCAATAAGCTAAGCTAAGCCGAGCCAAGCCCATACTGATAACAGGAAGAGTACAAGGCATAATTAGGTGAAATTATATTGTCTATATTCCTTTTTTAAATTAAAAAAAAGGGTTTGGGTTGCTATCATGCATTGGAAAATCTACACATTTCTAATGTAAAAAAACAAAGTTGTGAAGGGAGGATTGACCGATTCAGAGATGGGATTAAGGAGACGACGCAGACGTTAAGGGAGAATTTGACTATTAAGTTAAAGACTTTTCATTAAAATAAAAAGATGAAACCTAAAACAAGATAAGATCCTAGTTGTGGACTTGCAAGTTGCAAGTCAGCTTTAATGCATTTTTAACCTAAACGACAACGTGTTACTTACTTCTGGACAAACTGCCTTCCTTGAAAATTTCAACTATTTGTTACATCTAATATCACCAAAAGTCTTTGCAAAAAGTCAAATTATGAAGATGGTATACAAGGAGAATGATAAGGAACCTAGAACAATCATGAGGAGAGAACTATTATCTATGTTTCGAGCAAAGAAAATGATTATGGGAGAAATGTTATCTACTCTAGGATGAAAAAAATGATCATAAAGAACAAAATATTGGTATAGAAGAATGAAAAGGGACTGCGGAGCCGAATAAGTAGTGATCATGGGATGAATGATTATCAGTGTACCAAACACACACGCACCCATAGATATAAACATTGGGCCAGCCTCTATCTAGAACTTTAAACCATATAATAGCAAAACAAAACCATTACAGCTTGAAGTTGAAGCCACGAAAAGACGAGTTAAACAAGTCCAATTACCTTTGAGTCAAACAAGATATATCTTCAGACTTAGCCTACTCCAAAATTTCAAATGCGACCAAATGACACTAAAATAATACAATATAGTAACTACTCCAAAAGATTGTATATATAACTATACTGGCGATAGGAATAACTAGTTCCAAACAAATCTATCCGTGGTTGGGAATTAAATGTGGCGGTTCCTTTTGATCTTGCACTTACCTCGGCGCTTGGCCTTACCAACCTTGAATTTCTTTTTGGATTTCTTCCCAATTCCACCTACAGGCTTCAGCATCATGCTTTGACTGCCATCATCCATCTCCACATCTGTTAACAAATAATTGCAAAGAAATGAGAACCTGCAGCGCAACTACATTCTCAATGACTTAAAAGAAAAGAAAGGCATAGAGCCAATAAATATATTGCACCACCGAAAATAAGAGCAGCACTTGCATATAGAAGTTGGGTGGTTCTATGATTCCATTCATGCAAACAAACGTCTTTATATTCCTTTTCCCAGAAAATTCACATTTCCATTTAGTAATTCAAAGTAATAGTTGCAACAACTATTGAAAGTTTAATGTTTTCTACACTATATTAGACTCAATGTTTTAAAAAGCCCAAGGCGCATTAAAGCGCAATAGGTCTTTGGGGCCTGAGGCGCAAGGCACACCAAAAGGCGCGGACTTCTTTACATAAGGCACACTATATAATAAAAACACAATTTTTTTTTTATATGTGTGTATATACAATAAAAACATTTTTATGGGAATACACATGTTTTATTATCAACAGTATTTTCAAAGCGCAAGGCGCAACGCAAGGCGATACTCTCCTTGATCGCCTCAAAGCGAGAGGCGATAAAAAGGCGAGGCCCGAGTGAAGAGAGATGCATTTATAAATTGATAATAAAACATGTGTATTCCCATAAAATTTCAAATTCATATGGAAAAATACTAAAAATAAAAAATAAAAGAATAATAAATCACAAAAATTATGTTATTATAAGATATACCATAATATTAAATTATTACTTCTATAAAAAAAAAATTGAAGTTAACTTAAAATATAAAAAAATAAAGATTCTACGTCAAATAACTCGAATAAACAGACACATACATTTGAAATAGCAATTAAACAAATTTAGTATTCTTAGTAAAGACTTTGCATAGTTGTTGAACTTCTTCATAAACTAATTCTAGGTTCTTTTTGTGGATACTAAGTTAGGATATTGATAAATAAACAAGACTTTAACAACGCGCACGCCTTGGCTTGAGGCGAAGGCAATGTAGGGAGCAAAATGGCGAGGAAAGGCGAGGGCCTAATTGAAGGAGCTCGCCTTAGCTACATTAGAGGCGCAATACCTGCCTATGTGCAAGGCGATGGCCATAGGCGAGGAAAGGCGATGGCCTTGAAAACACTGATTATCAATTTATAAATGCGCCTCTCTTCACTCGAGCCTCGCCTTTTTATCACCTCTCGCTTTGAGGCGATCGAGGAGAGTATCGCCTTGCATTGCGTCTTGCGCTATGAAAACACTGGACTCCACCTTTGGGCCAAGCATTGAGAGACATCAAAAGAATGGAGACACATGAAGTGTCTACAAATTAATGTCACAAGTGAGTTTTGAACCTGAGACCTTGAGGGGAGCACACCTTCAAAGCCTAAAGTTTCAACTAATGTGCCACCGCTTGAGGACGTTATAATTTTTGTTTTTAAAAACCTTACATAAATATCTAACAACATTGGCATTTATATAAATCAAAACTTAAACATTTCCATACATTTTAAACCTTGAGTATCTCACACACGAGCACATAGGAAAGCACAGTATATGTTATATAACAATTAGCAATATAATAAGAAAGACAACTTTGATTGTCACAACAAACGAATAAATTATAATCAGAAAGAGAAAACATCAAAACAAACATAACTATATAATAGGGAATTTTGCATGTATAACAAAAAATGACAAAATATTTCCATCTATAGCACAAAATCCAAAATATTTTCATTTGTAGCAGAAAATTTAAATTGACTTCTATCACTTGTTGAGTTCTATTAGTGATAGAATTGAATCAATGATAGACTCATTCTATCACTGCTTAAATTTTCTATCAGTGATAGAAATCTAAATTGAGTTCTATCACTAGGTGAGTGATAGAAATAAATATGCTATAAATGAATTATTTTAAAAATTATGCTGCAAATATAATACAAGAGGTAGAATGTGCTGCTGATGGTAAATTCTCTATATAATATTCGATGGTTAACTTCCTTTAAGTTATGGATAGAAAAAGCATTGAGAAAATTTCGCTTGAAATTCATTCAATGAAAAACTTGTATATTCCCAACTGAATTTAAAAAAAAGTGATACCTACGTCAATTCAGTGGTCACATAACAGCTAAACTCGTAGCCAAAAAATGGTTAAGGAAGAAAAATAACAAAAAGAAGTAGCCAAACACTAATAAAAATTGAACAAACATGGCTTAATGCTTATATCAGAAGATTAAAGCATGATATAAGAGTAGAGTTTCAAAATCAAGTCCACAATCACAGTTCAATCCTAAAAATCCGTATTGGGGTCACATGTTATTTGTACATCTCTTAACGTACAAGAAGGGACGGAGTAGCAACAAATTGTGGACCTAGTACAATGAAATTGAAAGGCATATCACAAAGAATGAACAGGTGGAAGTAATAGAAGAGAGAGAAAGGGGATACCCATAGCGGCGGTGGAAGTGGAGGCTGTGGCGACGTCCATAGTGGAGGCGAAAGGAGAGGATCGCACGGGCAGCTTAGGGGCAGCAAGAGCAGCCTCTTGGGCAGCGAGCTTGGCAGCGTCTTTCTTGTCGTAGATAGGCTCAACGATCTCTCTCCTGATGGCTCTCAGCCTTTTCTCTCTCTTCGATCTCATGGATTTCGCCATTCTTCTTCTCTCCGACCACCGCTCTCACTCTCTTCTCTGCTTGCTTTGATTGCGCTTGCCCACCAGGATTAGGGCTCCCACCGATTTAGGGTTTTTATAAGACCTCCCTTTCTCAAGTTTTTACCTAAAAACATACCCACAAAAGTAGTTTTATTTTTTAAAAAGTAATAATAAAAATAAAAAATGAGCTAATGGGTAAAATATTGATAAATATAGCTACTAAAAAGGTGAGTTTTGTGAAATTACCAAAAAATTGGGTTCACCGAAATTTTTTGGCCAATTACAAGTTGTTTGTCGTTATCTCAAATTTAATAGCGAAATTAAATTAAAATTTGGGACAATATTTCTCAAAATTAAATCAATTTTAAAAGTTGGTTTATTTTGAATTTGAGCTAAAATAAAACCAGACCAAGTGAACGAAATCATGAAGTCGCCAAAAGGCCAAGCTCATGGATCAGGCCCAAAGGCTCATAAGAGCCAAAGCTCATGATTCGCGATGACTCTATAAATGGGGGAGTTCTCTCCCCTTCAAAAGGGGGAGTTACTTTGAATGAAGTCATAGAGATTGAACACTTTCGCAAATAAATTTCTCCGAAAATCTTGTGTGAACACGTTGATGAATCATTTTAATTAATTAATCCAAAAACTTAATTTTTTTTTTTTACTTCAAGTTTATAAGTTGAGTTAAATTTAATTATAGTTTGAAAAATTGAAAATGTTTAACCATATAAATCAATGTTAATTTGAGTATGAAACCGCTTGACAAAGGTATAAATCCATGACCATCTACTATGTTCTTGATGAAAAAACTAATCTCAATTTTATAAGAGAAATCACAACAAACAAGGAATAATATAAAAGTTAGATGAGTACGATTTCAATTAATGTCACATGAGTCAACCAATAATATAAGTGAAAAATTTGATTGATATGAATGGTAATTGTTTGAATTTCAAATATTATTGATTTTTTTTTATATATATATACACACGCGTGTATTAGTATAGTACAATTAAAATATATTTTGTTTATTAATTTTTTTGAAGCCATATTTTGTTTATTAATTTTTTTTTTTTTGATATTGAGCTTAGTGCCTAATTAGTCATGAGATGGTTGGAAAGTGTTGACTGGCTCTATTAACATGCAAATTAAAATCCCTCCAATTGTTGTTGAAATTGAAAAAGAAAAGTTCCTCGTGTGTCCAATTATATGTTTCACTATCTAATTTTTGAAATGAATTATGGTTGAGAATCTGATATTGAAAACTGAAAAGTGATCGTGTTTACCATGTGTTTACCATCTGTAAAAATTTACGAAAGGTACGAAGCTGCGAGACGGTAATAGAGATTCACATAAGCTCAACCCAAAAGGTAGGAAAACAATACACTTTTTTTAATAGATTGAAACTCTTTTTTTTTTTTTTAGTACATATCAGAAGAGGGGGGACAAGTACTTGTGACGCCGGTACTGAAGTAGTTTGCAACCGAACAATGAAACCACTGTGTTACTGACCTAATTCAGTCATAGATTGAAACTTTGATACAACAGTAGCTGCCTAATTAGCAACAGTAAACTGTAGCCTGCTGCTCAAAGAGAATATACAGTTCACAAGTGAAGCAAAAAAAAAAAAGAAATCGGCATTGTTATATAGGACAGTGAAGACGTGTTTGAGAAAATATTCTACAAGTAACCATCCCTTCTGTCTTGATCCTCAGCTTCCTTATTAGCAACTTCAACAGATTTGAACCAAAGGAATGCCTGTCTCAAGAAATTATACACTCATTATCCATTTATGTTGGAGATCTCACATTGTACCTCTCATGTTTAAAATATGAAAATAACTTATAGCAATTATAAGATAGATAAATTATTTCACTCAATCGCCAATAATTTGAAATAGAACTTCAAATACTATACAGTTGACACAGAATATGTGGTCTTCTATGCAACGTTTATAGCAAGAAATTTGTACAGCTCAGAATAGGACACAAGATATTATTGAGAAACTTATCAGACCGGTCAAATCTAGAAAATAATTATAAATTTGATCATTTTAAAAAAAATAGCAGATATAGTCATAGATATTAATGAGGATGGTCATATACTTTCTTAAATACAGTATTTGTTTTTTGAAACTGGGTAACCACACCTGTCCCTAGGCCAGGTACCGGGAGACATTGAAGGAATAGAGACACGAGAAGTGTCTACAAATTAATGCGAACTTGAGACCTTTACGGGAGCACACCTTCAAAGTTCAAGTTTTCAATCACTTGCGTCATCCCTTGGTGACTATTTATAATACAGTATTAAAACGTATTAATAATTATAGATGCAAATACTTTAAAATTGGCCTACATTTGTAATTACTTGGTGAGAAGAACACATCTAGTATAATTTCCCTTAATATTTTAAATTGTTAGTCAGTTGTATGCTCCACACCACGAAGAACAAAGGTGGATAACCAAACCATCACCATATTTATCTTCGTTAGGGAGTCCCAAAGGGTTGATGTGTCATGCTAGGATAAATGCATGCACATGAAGAGATATGATGAATCCATTCACAAATGCCAAAAAATGGAGATGGAAGAACTTACAGCAGTGGGAATGCCAGTAAATGCGAAAAAGCCGAGAATTGGAGCGTAAAATATGCTGTCTGAATTTATAATTCCAAAGACAGGCTTCTGGTTGACGTACTCAAATACAGAACCTATCTGCAGTGTTGGAAGTCGTTGCAATGAACATACAAAAAGCTTCAGTTAGAATTACTGTCCATAGCACCAAATTCGAGCATAGGTTGCTGAAGAAATAAATTAATTACATACAACAATGGCCTCCGCCTCTTTAATGCATTCAATTGATTCTTTCATCATTCACCTAAGTATTGGAAATATATGCGATAGAGGATAGAGGATAGCTATCAAACAAATGGTGGCCTTTGGCAACAGTTTCCCACCCAACAAGGTAGTATAATATTTAGGGGGGAAAATCCAATTAATTCGATCCACAATCCAATTCTCAGAAGTCATTAATTCGTTAACAGGAGGTAATAATAAATAATGTTTGCTAGAGTTCCAGAATCTAATTGAATATCAATAACTCAAGATGTTGCATATCAGATCATAAATTACGTTTTACTTAACCAAGAAATGGCTAGGGGAATGTTTGAATGGGGAAGAGGAGAGGAGGAGAAGAATGGAGTGGTTTGGAAAGGGAGTTTGGAGGAAAACTTTGTTTGGGAAAAGTTGTTTGAAGGAGGGGTCGTAGGAAAATGTTGTTCGAGAAAAGTTGTTTGGAGGAATGGTGGTAAGAAAACTTTGTTTGGATGAGAGTGGTAGGAAACTTTGTTCAGAAAAGGTTATTTGTAGAAAAACTTTGTTTGAAAAAAAGGTTGTTTGGAGAAGGAGTTTGAGTGTGGGGTTTTTCTACACTAAACACACATGGGTAAACTTTTCACCTCATCCCCCCATCTTATCCCTTATCCATCCATTCCTGGGAGATAGTATCTTATTCCCCACCCTGATAGGAAAATACAATATGTATACAACTAGCTCCGGGATTTGAAGGAATTTATACATTATTGAATAAATGATAGAAAAAATCATTGCTTTTATGTAATTTGGGTCAAATGACTTCGTTAGAGTTTTATGAGAGATAAACTATATAAACTCTCTTGAAACTTTCATTCTCTTAACATTTGGTGATATCTTAAATAAAAGAGGTGTTTTCCTTTACATGTGGGCTTTGTAGCTAACACAATGTCTAGCAAACTACGTAAGTATATGTGTTCGTTGTCTCGCATTTTACGATTCCTTCATAAAAGAAAACTGGAGATATTGAAGCAGTTAGAATAAAATAAGTACCCAATTGAATTAACAACAAAAACAAGAGTATGGAGCTATGGTTAGAGGGAAGCTCACCGCGGCAATGGCAGTGATCGATGAGGCGAGTAAGTAAACATAGAAAGGAACCTGAAATCCCAGCGAGGATCCAGCTTCCTTTCCCTCATTCCTCGCCCAAGGAGGAGGCTCCTCCGAGTCGGGTTTAGCCCAAGAAGGGATAGTTTCTTCGGAGTCGCTCGATTTCGCAGACCCTTCTGTAAGGGCAAACACAGTAAGCTTTTGATAGCCATGGTTTCTCCTTCCAATAGCCCGTAAATGCCCGAATGCAATGCGTCTGGGATCCATCCCCCCGTAATTACACCCTAATCTTGGATTGCAACAAGACAACATGATCGCAGACATTGCTCCCAGTTGTTGTTCTTTCACGATCAGCTTCAATAAAATTAAATTTCGTACAGAAAATTCAGAATCAAAATGAGACACCAACATATAAAATCTGTGGTAATAGAAAAGATGCCATGATTTTTGCTTGAAACGCGAGAAAGAGAAAAGGAAAAGTAAGAGAGATGAACTTTGTTGAAGAGATTTGAGTGAAACGCGAGAGCGTAGCGCTGAACTTTCCGGCCTCCGTGGGGCTACCGGCAGGGATAGGGTAGAGGACTGAACGAGCGCTCACTTTCGAAGGAGATATAATACTCTCAGGATAACCATGACCAACCACACAAAAATTAAATTCAAATAAACCCTAAATTATAAAATTAACCATTCTTGTTTTAGAAATATATATATATATATATTCATTTTGCAACAAATAAATAAATATATATATATATATTAGAGGTCGTAGATGATGATATTGTTGAGTTATTAATAAATGTTTGTTTTTCATAGGGATTACTTGTCCTTATGCTATCTAACTCAAAGTTAGAAGTTCAAATTGTTGTCCAAAAAGTTGTTGAATAGAAACACAATTAAGAGATTTAATTTAATTTACTCTATGCTAAATAAATTGATATAAAAATATATATTCATTTTGCAACAAATATATATACATGTATATATTAGAGTTCGTAGATAATGATATAGTTGACTTATTAAAATAAATACCTATTTTTCATTTCTATTGTTTGAAGGGGTTTATTTTGATAGAGGATGTGTACATTAATCTCATTTTATTTTATGTTAAAATTTTATCATAATTAGAATAAACTAAGTAATTTAATTGATAACTCGAGCACAATTTTATTATGTCACTAACCTATTTGAGGAAGTGGAATTCAAGATCTCTGGTCATTGGACATAATAAGTTGAGCAACTGCTCATATTAGCCATTTGGTAAAAGTTGTCGAATAAAAACACAATTAGGAGATCCAATTTAGTGTATGCTAAATAAATTGATATAAAAAGTTAGGTTTTAATTTTACGGAAATTAAAATTCAGGGGCGAAAATTCACACCATGTGTTGTTTGAGTGCGGGTAAAATCTTCATATAAAAAGAGATTAAAAAAAACAGAGATGGGTATGTGAAGTTACATTGGCGACAACAGTTGGATCGCAAATCCGTCGTGAACCGGCGTAAAACCCGAGCCAGCTTCATCAAGCAAGCTCTACTTCTCCACCGGAGTTGGATTGGTTGTTCCCGCCGGCAGTTTGATCTGGTAATGGATACCCACTCTGCTCACCTCACGGCTACGAATCGCTCCCGGAGCTCCCAATCCCCTTCCCCCTCTCACTCCGCCTCCGCCTCCGCCACTTCCTCCGTCCGCAAGCGCAAACTGGCCCCCGACGACCACGCCCCCCCCTTCCCCCCCTCCTTCTCCGCCGAAACACGCGACGGCGCCTTAACCTCCAACGACGACCTCGAGAGCATCTCTGCCCGCGGCGGCGGCGGCCCCGACTCCGACTCCGACGACGACGACTCCGACGACGCCGTCGTTGAGGACGACGACGACGACTTCGACAATGACTCCTCCCTCCGCAACTTCACTGCCGCCCGTCTCGACAACACCCGTGCTGCCCCCGCTTCCGCCTCCGCCTCTGCTGCGCGTACCACCAAGATCAAGCCCTCTGCCTCCGTGAAGGTGGAGAATGTGGATATCGCCAAGGACGGAGTCGCGCCTGCTAGAGCCAATGCTGCGGCTCCTACGCCGGGTAATTCCGTCTCCGGGATCGTTGTGAAGAAAGACACTTCTAAAATTCCCGCCGACACTATACAGACTACTGGCGCTGGTGCCTATATTTCAAGAGAAGAGAGCTTGAAGAGAGAGGTGTGTCTTCTGTTTGAACTTAGTAACACT
This sequence comes from Sicyos edulis, assembly GCA_036507275.1. Classification (NCBI taxonomy): domain Eukaryota; kingdom Viridiplantae; phylum Streptophyta; class Magnoliopsida; order Cucurbitales; family Cucurbitaceae; genus Sicyos; species Sicyos edulis. Next base: position 24,800,405 of record CM071859.1, on the reverse strand, counting down.
TTGAGCGTCCCCAAGGGGTGGCACGGTGCTTGAAGACTTGGGCTTCGAGGGCATGCTCCCCTCAAGGTCTCGTGTTCGAGACTCAGTGACATTACTACTTCGATGTCTCCCGGTGCCTAGCCTAGGGACGGGTGTGGTTACCGTCGTTTCAAAAAAAAAAAAAGTAACAGTTTGTGCTATTAATTAATGGAGACGTCCCCTCACTCTGTGGTAGTGGTGTTTTTCTGGATTCGTAATGTTTCTTTCAGGAGGAAGCATTGCTACTCAAATTTGTATGCTTCTCAAATGACGGTGTTGATGAGCATATGGTTTGGTATATATATTTTTCCTTTGCCTAAGTTTTCTGCTACATGTAATTCTCTTCTTTTCTGCAACATTCTTGAGTGCGTTTCAAGCTTTAATTTAGTATTGCATTTTGCGTGCTACTTACCAGGCTAATTGGATTGAAGAATATTTTTGCCCGACAGCTGCCTAACATGCCTAAGGAGTACATTGTCCGCCTTGTTATGGACAGGTACTTTCAATTACTACATGTTATCTTTTTTGGTGGTGAAAAAATAAGGCCAAAATTGTGGTGTTTTCTTCCCAAATCTTATGCTAATTGCTCTATCGAAGAGTTATGTCTGAATCATAATGCTTTCATCTTTCGTCTTTATGTTTTCCTTTTCAAGTTCTTATGGCTTTCTTTTATACTTTGTATGGTTTACTCCCCTGAGGAGTTTGTAACCTACATCATTTTTAGTCTCTTGTATTTTCTTCAATGAAAAACATGTTTCTTGTTTTAAATAATAAATGTTGTGCTAGTGAAGATTAAGTTTGCTTGCTGTCTTGGATTTTGTCTTTTACCAAAACCCATCGTTTATTGATATTTAGTTTAGTTACGGAAAACTTTTTGACAATCTGCTAATAAATACTTATGGATTATTATTGTTCATTTTTATTTGCTTTGTAATTTTCTCTAAATTTTAACTTTCAGAAACCACAAGTCAGTGATGATTATAAGACAAAATCAAGTTGTTGGTGGCATCACATATCGCCCATATGTCAGGTACTTTTTATGATGTAGGTTACACCATTGAGTCAAATGTGTTCGCCAAAAAAGTTTGGTCTGGTTTCTTGTTGAAAAATGACTATATCTGCCAAGTTCTGGCTGCACAAAGTAAAAAATAAAACACAATCAAATAACCTCTTGCTATATCTGGTGCGGGGCTAACTTATTTCAAATTGTCTTATTTCTTTGAAAGCTTCGTTCAGTTTGCATCCCTACTACAGTTCTCTGTGTCATTTTTTTTAAGTGGGTTCTTTGTATCTTTCTTTTCTGTTAGGGTGTTTGTAGGATCTCATCGAGTTGGGAGCCAATCTCTTGACTTCTTTTTATTTTCCCCCTTTTTTCTTTCTTCCTTCCTTTCTGGCGATCTTCTTTTGCAGTAAAAAATTTGGCGAGATAGCCTTTTGTGCTATTACAGCTGATGAGCAAGTAAAAGGATATGGTACCAGATTGATGAATCACTTAAAGCAGCATGCACGCGATGTTGATGGCCTAACTCATTTTCTCACATATGCGGATAATAATGCTGTTGGCTACTTTGCTAAGCAGGTCTGGCGATCTATTTTAAAATACTTATCTTGATGCTACTCACTCAGTTTACTGCTTATTCCACTTGATAATGAGATTGAATCTAGATTATTGAAAAGCAACTCATAGAATTTCACATTTTTGACGGGCATTTTCTGTAGTTACTTTTTTTTTAAAACAATACCTTAGTTTGCTTCAATATGAATTTGAATAGTAACCATCGTAGGTTTGCCTAGTGTAGTGGTGAACAAGGTCTTGGAGAATTAGTGGAAATGAGTTCAATCCATTGGGGCATTAGGTTCTTATCATACTCTTAATGGAGTCTTTCACGTTGCATCTTTTTGGTATTTTAATAAAAACTTCTGTTTCTAGTTTTTTTTTTAAAAAAAATTTATAACACAGCAGTCAATTCAAGATTGGTTTGTTATCAAAATCTTTTAGAAAATTGTATTTGATTTTGATTAAATATATTTTTCACTTGTCTATAATTGATTGACTTGGGCCTTAAACTTGTAGGGATTCACGAAAGAAATCCACTTGGAGAAGGATCGGTGGCAAGGGTATGACACACATTTAAAATTTGTATTCTTTTGAAGATTAAATTTCTTTTCGTATCTTTTGGGGACGGACAACGAACATATGCTTTTCAATATCTATTCTTGTATTTTGCAAGTATCCAAATTTCTCTTTGTGTAGATGGCCACATGACACCCTTTTTCTTTATTTACATTAATGAAGTTATTTTGATAGAAAATAAGCATTCACTGAGATAAAAATGAAAGAATACACGATATACCAAAAAGAGGAGTCCACAAAAAGGGATGTAGCATATAAGAACGACTTCCAATCTAGAATAGCCAGAATAATTTTACCTAAAGTATAATTACAAAAAGAATTGTCACATGCCCAAAGAGAAACATAGAATATTATAGGGACCAAATATCATCCGTATCTCTTTCCATCCCTTGAAAGAGTATTGTTTCTATCGCCCCAAAGATCTCACATTGCAGCACAAATACCCACACACAATATGAATTTTTCTATCACAAGAAAGAGTGGCTCAAACATTCATACACCATCTCCCTACACCATCTTTGTCTATCTAAGGAAATATCGATGGCAAAAAAAGTATGCTCCAAACCCTTCTAGATGTCTCGCATTGCCACAAAACATGGTCCAAATCTTTGGCATCCCTTTTACTGAGGATGCAACACCAAGGCCTCATTAGAGAAGGCATCTTCCTTGCCACACTATCCTAAGTATTCACATTTATGTGTAAGACCTGCCAAATAAAGAACTTTACCTTTGAAGTTTTCACTTTCTAGATTGAGGCAAACTCAAAACTCCCCATCAACAAATCGGGAGAAGGGCTGACCAAACACGTGAAATAAGATTTGCAAGAAAAATCATCAGAGGGATTCGGACTCCATAAGTGGATATCCTTCCTTTGAAGCACACTCTAAATACCCACCCGAGAAGCTACAAGACAAGAAAAGAATGGATACTCAAGAAATGCATTTCCATGAATTTCTAGAATGGCCCCCACACAGAATCTAGTCAGATTGAAATTTATCGTACCTTATGCTAGAAAGCGCTATACTCTCAATAAAACCGCCACAACTATTTTGCTTCAAGGACCTATTGTGTGCTCTCAAATTTTTTATACCCAGACCCCCTTCCTCAACTCTCTACTCACCATCCCTCCTCCCGACCACCTTAAACTCTATCGAGAGAGGTGATACAAATTGGAAAACAATACGGATCTATTTTTCCCCAAAAGGTATTACTCCATTTCCCCACCCAAGAAGCCGCAAGACAAAGAGAAGAATGCATACTCAAGAATAATGCATTTCCATGAATTTCTAAAACTGCTTTGACCCCACTCAAAATCGAGTAAGAAGGAAATTTACCGATCCATACTTACAATAACCATATGCTAGAGAGCGTCAGACTCCTAGTAAACCACCACAACTATTTTGCTAATAAGGCGCTATTGCAGGCTTTCTAATTTCTTCTACGCAAACCCTTTCTCAACTCCATATTTCCAAAAGTCCCTTTCTTAGGAGTTAGGAGGAGGTCTTGAGATATATTGCAACTATTTTTCAGATATTACCTTTTTTTTGTAGATCGGCCTCTAAAAAAAAATAACCATGTATCATTTCCAGGTACATAAAAGACTATGATGGAGGAATACTTATGGAATGCAAAATCGATCCAAAACTTCCATACACTGATTTGTCTACGATGATTCGCCGTCAGAGGCAGGCAAGAATACTTGATGATTGCAGATTCAAATGTGTAGTTTGAATAAATTTTTATGTTCATCCACCTATAGGTTAGGCTGAGTTGACTTCATTCCCCGTTTGGAATCTATTTGCTCCTTTAATAAACTATTGTTTAGAGGGACAATCAACTCAACTTAACTCAAATAAAGGTTTTGGTATTCTAGAAGTAATGGGTTCAATCCATGGTGATCACTTACCTAGAAATTAATTTTTTATGGATGTCTTTGACAACCAAATATAGTTGAGTTAGATGGTTATCCTATGAGAATAATCGTGGTGCGCCTAAGTTGGCCTATAGATGAACTATTTGAATATTTTGTGTTAAGAGTTACTTGGAAATATTATTTAAAAGAAAAAACTGTCGAACTTAAGCTTTGAACTATGAGAATCTTGGTAGAGGTGGAACATTGAAATGCCAGACACCAAGTACTATCAATTTGACCGATTCTTGTATTGAAATGGTTGTATCATATATATCTTTTAAACTCTGATCATTTTGTTTAATGTAGGCAATTGATGAGAAGATCAAAGAGCTTTCAAACTGCCACCGTGTTTATAAGGGACTTGATATACAAAAGGTATGAATTGTTTCTTATCCAAAAAAAAGATATACAAAAGGTATGACTTCATATTTATAAACATGACATGTTTATCGATGTTAGTTATTTTTTTTCTTTTCTCTTATTGTTGTCTTCTTTTATGCCATCCTTAGACTATCTCAATAGATAAAGGCATCTATGACCTTCCTTGAGGTCAAATGTTTAACTCCCCAGTCAAATTCTTGATACCATGTTTTGATGCTTTTGAAAAACTAGTCATATAGCGAAGCTTCTAGATGAAATATTAACGTCCCATGCAGCCAGCTTTATTTGTCTAACATGCCCAAAGGATTAGATGCTAGTTTTTCTTCCCTTTGTAATTTTCTCTGGGCAAACTTTGAAGTATTTTGGCGAATACGATGGGGTTCTTTTTTGTTTGATTTTGACTATTACCCTTTTATTTGCAGTTTCCTCTTGGGCCCTTGGCAAAGAGATATGTTCCACTGGAATATCTAAATCTTTTGCCGTTTATCTTTTATTAAATCTCTCTTTTTTAACTTTTCTCAATTTGTGATGATTAAGGTTACATTTTCCTTTCCTAATCACAAAGTCCAAGTTAAATCTCTTTTTTAGTCAATATATATTAGTAGCAGCTAAGGAAGTAGTCTTGGTATTGTAATTTATAACACCTCCTTTTAAAAAAAATTCTTCCCCTATTTTATGGAGCGATGAATTTCTTTATTCATATTGAGTCTAATCAAAGATTTGGTTGTTAAGGAAGCTGGAGTTCCCAAAAGAATTGTCAAAGTTGAGGAGATCCCGGGCTTGAGTAAGATTCTATCTTTGGTCTTTGATTTTTATTGTGACTTTCCTTGATTCCTATGTTTGATTCTCCTCCAACAAAAGTACTTGTAAACATTTATTTTAATTAGACTATTTGTTTTTATGATTTTCGAAGTTACTTTTTTACATGGTACTTGCGAAATTATTCTCAAGGTCCAGGTAGTGCCAGTACATACATGACATTGTTTACTTTCCTTTCATTTATTTGTGCTGTATGTTGGCGGGTTTGGATGACGAGTGAAGGCTGGAAGCAAATGAGAAAATACAAGATCTTGTTGGGAGACTTATCTCCAAAACATTTTAAAACCGTTTTCTGCTTTTGTTTATTTGAACTTTTTTAATAACTATTTCCGGGGAATTCATGAATATATTTTTTTTTCAATACAACGTAGAGAAGGTTTTTATCTACTTGAAATTATTCACTTATAATGCCTATGCTTTCATTGAATAAATACTTAAAAATAGTTTTGAAACATTAATCATCCCTATAAATAAACTCGAATGGAAGAGAAATGACTAAAAGAAATAGTTATCGAAAAATGTTTTTAGGGACTTCTATTTTGCAGAACAAGCAACTGTGTCCAATATACCACTTTTAAAACACCAGTTATAGTGTGTTCTTTTGTTTCTTATATATATAAAAATCATTTTTAATTTTTCATTCCTTAACACCGTGCCGAACTTGACTACCAAAATAGTTTGTCACATGATAATAATTTTGATGGTAATCTGTTTATTCAGATGTATTTGTTAACTGACCAGAAGTGTGATGCTTTTGATAATAGAGGATGCTGGATGGACACCTGATCAATGGGGCTACTCACGTTACAGAGCCTTAAACTCTGCGGATGGGATCTCAAATCAAAAGCATTTGACTGCATTCATGCGCTCACTTATCAAGGCTAGTTTCTCGTTTTAGTTCACTTCTTATCTTCTAGGAAGCACGAACACTTCTATTTTGACAAAGGATCCGTGTCATACTCGTGTCCGACACCGATACTTCCGGACACTCGTCGGACACGTGTCTGGCGCTCAAAATTCCGTGTCCTCTTTTATTATTATTATTTTCAATTTCGGACACTTCAATTAAGACTTATTTGTTTCCAATGACGGATGACATGACAACAGGAAGTGTTGGTGGAGGCCGTTGACGACAATGCCTATCGAAGACAGATAGACTAAAATGGAAAAAGGAAAGAAAGAGAGAAAATCAAATGGAGGGAAAGAAAATGAGACAAAAACTTAAATATTTAGAGATTGTTATGAGTAGGCTTATAACTAACTAAAAATTTTGGATTTCATCTTTTAAAGTATATTATAAAAAATAATGATAAATCACGTGTCCTCGACGTATCCGTATCCTGCATTTTTAAATTATAGCGTATCTACGTATTCGTGTCGTGTCCGTGTCCGTGCGTCTTAGCTTATCTTTCCTCTTTGGGCATTCATTCTGGTTTTTAATTTTTTTTTATTATTATAATTTCAATCAGATTAAGTTTTAGCACATTATACAATCTGCTAATGATATCATCTGCTTAATTTACTGCGTCGTACTCTATAACTTTCATATGAAAGATAGGCTGGCTGAGACTTCCATCCTTAATCTATTCAATTATCAATCCCCGCCTAAAACTTTTTGAACATCTTAGAATTTCTATTCATTCACTGGCATATTTGTATTGTAATTTCAGCGCATTTACGCTTAAATTTGACTTTTTCAGATTGTCCTTTCTTTTTCAGAAAAATTCATCTATGTTTTCCTTGTCTCTGTTAATTTGTCCTTCCTGCTGTTTTTCCACACTAGCAGTCAATGCATGACCATGTTGACGCCTGGCCGTTCAAGGAACCGGTGGATCCTCTTGATGTGCCTGATTATTATGAAATTATTAAGGATGCAGTGGGTAAGACCTCTCAACTTACTAATTTCGCCCGACTTTGCGCTGCATTTTTAGGATATTAGTATCTGATAATTGCTTTGACATCTAATATTATACAACTCTCTCCTGCGTCAGATCTCGTGTATTGATTAGTGCATACCTTGTACTTGTGTTATTTGATAGGACAACGATCACCCAAACTTCAAACCCTAGCCTCACTTGAAAGAGAGAAAACTCTAATCATCAAATCAAAATCCTAGAACCCTAACATTACTCTGATACCATGTAAACCGTGAAGAGGAGAGTACTTTTTGTATAGTATTCATTATTAGAATGACACATGAATAGGGATGCAAAGAAATCCTAACTAAATGATGTACAATTATGATAAAGGACAAATACCCATAATACAATATATACATATATAATATATGTATATATATTCTTACAATGATGTCTACATGTATGGACTTGTGTTTGATGATGTGCTGAAAGGGTGGGGACTGAAGGACTGAGAGAAAAAGAACAAAAAGAGGAAGGTATTCAGGAGGGGGGGATATGGATTTTGCAGCCCCATGGCTGCCGAGCAGTGTGGTTGAAGGACAACTAAAAGAGAAAGCCACTTCATCCTAAAAATACTATTAAATAATTATATTTGCCAACCAGCCTAGTGGTCAAAAGGATATTAAAAAAATAAAATGTCGTGGGTTCAATCTATAGTTGTCACCTACGTAGGAATTAATTTCCTATGAATTTCCTTGACATCCAAATATTGTAGGGTCAAGTGGTAGTTCTAGATAATAGTTGAGGTTCGTGCAAATTGACCCATAAACTTAAGAATATTAAAAGAATAATAATAATTAATATATATATATATTAAATTGCCAACTAACTAATACACAATTACCAACTTAACCGCCGCATCCAATTTTGTTAGTTAACTAAAAAAGAAACCCTCAACTCAAACCTCGGGACCAAAAATGTATTTGACCCTATTTAAAAAGATTTCTCGCTCATTATTTGACCATATGTTGTAGATCTAAAGACGATGTCCAAGAGGGTGGAGTCAGAACAGTATTATGTTACTTTCGAGATGTTTGTGGCAGATGTGAGGAGAATGTTTGTTAATGCACGGACATACAATGCTCCCGAGACTATTTATTATAAATGTGCGACAAGGTATGAAAGAATGGATTTTGTTGTATCATGTTCTCGTATCTTGTTTCTCTCGTCCATCTCGGGTTAGCTTAGCCATGTTGTTTGCAGGCTAGAAGCACATTTTCAAAGTAGGCTTCAATCAGGTCTACAATCTGGTACCAAAATTCAACCATGAATGACGATGCAGCCAGCTTAGTTGTACAATTTCTTTTTCACAAGCAACTTCATGGCAATCAATTATTGTAGCATCCCCTTCTAAACCCTGGTTCTTGACTGTTGAGCAAAGTGATTATTGTATCATATCTTCTTTAATCTAATTATGATTGTATCATATTTTCTTCAATATAATTAATCGATGAGATGGATCATATGTTTACATCATTGCTGTAATGGGTTCACCCATCATAAACAGACTTAAACCTTTATGTTTCTAGTAGTGTGTGTTAAAACCCTCTTGTGCTTAAATGTGTATAGTGAACGAGAGCTGAAAAACGTAGAGATTTAATTTAATGAACTATTCATGAATATGAATACTTAAAAAAAAATAAAAAAAATCAAGGTTTCAAAAACTTTCAATAAATAGCCCATTTTATATTTAAATACTCTTACAAAATATACTGTTTTTGTTGAATGTTTTTCAAACCTTCGATAAAAAGTCTAAATTAAAATTGGCTACTTTTTAGGGAAGGTTTTAATTTCGATAAAAAAAAAAAAAGAAAGAAGAAATATGTTTAAAAACTTTTTTTTTATCAAAGGTATAATAAATCTTCAATAAAGAGTTTGTATATTTAAATATATTTAAAAATTGTTTTTTTTTAAGGTTTAAAATTTTAAATTCATATATAAATACTTGTAAAAATTATCTGCTTTTATTGAAGATTTCTAAATCTTCAATATATAAAATATATGTAAAAACTCATATATCTTTATGGAAGGTTTAAAAACTTCTCAATAAATAGTCTTTTTTATAATTAGATACTTTTACACAAGTAATTAATTTTTAAAAATCTCTGATAAAGAATCTAAATTCAGTTATAAATCTTTTTTATAAAGATTATATACTTTTTATGAAATGTTTGATAAACTTTGGATAAAAGAGTCCATGTTAATATATATATATATATATTATAAAATTAGAGACTAAATTATTTCAAATAAAAGGTAAAGAAAATGAGAGAGTAAATATAATTATAATTTAGTATATATAGAGAGGGTGGTGGGACTAAATGGAATTTAGCAAAGGATACTCTTCTGTTCTGAAAAGCTAGGGTTTTTGTTTCACATCGCCGCCAGTGTTTCCCCTCACTGAGATTGAATTAGAGATGGTCGGAGGATTTGAAGTCGGCGCTGTTCCGTACAACCCCGACGGCTGGGGTCCGCCGGACTCCACCGCCACCCTCGCCGCTTCCTCCAATCTCCCTCTCAATGTCCCCTTCGCCCCGTTCTCTCGCTCCGACAGGCTTGGCCGGATCGCCGATTGGACTCGCACCATGAACAACCCCGGCCGCCCCAAAACCGCTTCCGATTCCGTCTTCGATTTCACCAACGACGATTCCTTCCCCAACAATGGCGACGAGGACATGACCTTCCGTTTGGTCGACGGCAAGCCCCCTCCCCGCCCCAAATTCGGCCCTAAATGGCGGTTCAACCAGCACCGGACCCAGCTCCCTCAGCGCCGCGACGAAGAAGTCGAGGCGAAGAAGCGCGAGGCCGAGAAGGAGCGCGCTCGCCGCGATCGCCTCTACAATCTCAACAGGTCTAATGTCAATGCATCCCGCCGCGAAGCTGCCGTTCTCAAATCCTCTGTGGAAATTCAGCCCGAATGGAACATGCTCGATCAGATCCCCTTCTCCTCTTTCTCCAAGCTGTCCTTCACCGTTCCGGAGCCCGAAGATCTCCTTCTCTGCGGCGGCCTCGAGTTCTACGATCGAGCTTACGACCGCATCACTCCCAAGAACGAGCGCCGTCTCGAGCGCTTCAAGAATCGCAACTTCTTCAAGGTAACCACCACGGACGATCCTGTGATTCGTCGCCTCGCAAATGAGGACAAAGCCACTGTTTTCGCTACCGATGCCATCCTTTCTACCCTTATGTGTGCAACCAGATCGGTTTATTCGTGGGACATTGTGGTTCAGCGTGTTGGGAATAAGCTTTTCTTTGATAAGAGAGATGGGTCGCAACTCGACTTGCTCGCCGTCCACGAGACCTCGCAGGAACCCTTACCAGAGGCCAAGGATGATATCAATTCAGCTTACTCACTCAGCGTCGAGGCGGCATACATCAACCAGAACTTCTCGCAGCAAGCTCTTGTTAGGGACGGAAACAAGGTGGCCTTTGATGAGCCAAACCCATTTGCAAATGAGGGAGAGGAGGTCGCTTCTGTTGCCTACAGGTACAGGAGGTGGAAGCTCGATGGTGATATGTATCTCATGGCGAGATGTGAGGTTCAGAGTGTTATGGAGGTTAATAAGCAGAGATCATTCTTGACTTTGAATGCTCTTAATGAATTTGATCCCAAGTATTCTGGTGTTGATTGGAGGCAGAAGTTGGAGACACAGAGGGGGGCTGTTTTGGCCACTGAGTTGAAGAACAACTCTAACAAGTTGGCAAAATGGACAGCTCAAGCCCTGTTAGCCAGTGCAGATATGATGAAGTTGGGATATGTCTCTAGGGTCCATCCTCGTGACCACTTCAACCATGTCATCTTGGCTGTGGTGGGATACAAGCCTAAGGATTTTGCTACTCAAATTAACTTGAATCAGTCTAACATGTGGGGTATTGTCAAATCCATCGTGGATCTGTGCATGAAACTGAATGAAGGTAAGTATGTTTTGGTCAAGGACCCAATGAAACCACAGGTTAGGATCTATGAGGTCCCTGCAGATGCATTTGAGAATGATTATGTGGAGGAGCCACTGGCTGAGGAAGATCAAGTGCAACCTCCAGGAGAAGATGAAAACGGCGCCACGGCTAACGCTGCTGGTGCAGATGATGCCGAAGAGAAGGTTGATGCTGCTCAGGCTTAAGGTTGCTGGCATCATACATTGTCGCCTTTCCCGACTTTCCCGACTTTCCCGAGGGAGTTCAAATTTGAACCTTTTGCGTCTTTTTATATCCTTTCTTTTGCTGAGATTGTTATTTATATTGGTTTCTGATTCCGGTTAGCATAATATGACTCATTGCTCGAGTAACTTTCAGTTGTTAAAACGTTTTTCTCTCACAGCCGGTTATGCTTTCATGGAAGTTTTGAACATGAGTTATTTCTAATATATTTCTATTGAGACATGGATGTGTTATAGATTCTGTGGTTGTTTTGCTTAGTTTTCAAATTACTATAGTCCGTCTGATTGGGATGGATTTGATGTGCATCTCTATCTCAATCTTCTGAATGTGGAGCAGAACAGAAGATTGAGATATAGAGATATATGCTAGTTTGTTTAAGCAGCATTTTTATTTTGCTACTTATATATCCTAAATACACCTACACCTTTCATTTTTCTTTAGCTGGTTTCTCCAACTCAACCCCATTTGGAATAAGGGTTTGGAGAAAGACCAGGGATCTCTGAAAGTTTGTTTAAGTAGATCGATATATAGTTTATATTAGGGGTGTTCAAACAATCGGAATAATCTGAATCAACTCAATTTGATGAGTTGGATTGGATTGAATACATTTTTGGGATGGGTAAGGGTTCACCTAAAATGAATCCGACTCATCTAAATTGATTATTTAGTTTAAAAAATATAATTTTTTACCTATGACAACTATATATTTGTTGGTTTTAATGATATATTTATTTTATGAAAGTTGAATTATGTCATATATTTTTGTTATTTTAAATATTTATTTGTTTTATGTTTTATAGTTGAGATCTTCTATATGAAACATGATTGGTATGGCTAATGGTGGATAACTTTTGATTTAATATTTTGCATACTTAATATTTATATCCATTTCATTACCTTGATATATAATGATTGGAGATTGTATTTTGTTTGAGTAGATTTGGGGTTTAAGGCATTTATACTTGTAATGTATTAAGATCCATATGATGTCTACTGATTTTAACCTTTAAAATGTCTTTGTTTTTACAATATAGGCAAGAGAATACTTTTCGTCCCATAGATACCTTTTCAATTTCCTTTTTAGCAAGGAAGAATTGATTTCCACAAAATCATAAATATATCCTTGGTTTATTGGAAGATAATGAAAAACATAATCTGTTTTAAACCGAGCAACATGTAATCTCAATTTTTCTTGATGATTCACAATTATGAGAGATAATCTGTTTTAAAACTAAATATCTCTAAGTTTGTTGATCAATTAATATCTTACAAAATTCACCGGCATATCTTTGATTTTTCTAAAAAAAATTGCGTAAAGATAGACATTTAGAATACACCGTTATTCCGTTCGGGAACATCTTAGATGATTCATCAACTACGCTTCATACAAATATGGGTCCATTCTGAAAAAATACCAGAAAAAAAAATTGGAATTTGAATTAGTTATTAAAGCCCTATACACTACACCACACATTTAAGTTTCAATGCTATAATTCAGCAGCAACATACTACATTTTCAATGGTATCGAGGAAAATGCAGATTTGGAGCTGAATCAGCTGAAATTCTGCTAAATTCTGGCTGTGAGATTCTTTAGACTCATGAGGCATGGCCATTTCATAGCATTTGAAAACATATTTCAGCTGTAAGGGTTGGAAAAATCCTAACTTTCTGTCAACTTAAACTCCTGACTCACACCAAGGCTGGCTAGCTAGCTAGCCAGTGAGAATCTGTCGCTTGCAGAATCTACAATATTTTAACAATATCTCACTTTTCTGATTCCCTTTACATGCAGTATATAACATACACCACCCCCCCTCAATTTAGCTTTTAGCTAAAGAGCAGGTTGTTGGCTTGACGACCTTCATCTTCCCCACCGCTTCGGCAGTTTTGGTGATTCGGTTGAACGAGGTGATGGGTCAGGGCTTTCCGAGACTTCTAGATGGGTTGGCAAATGATTTGGAAAACTTCTTTGAACAGGCTGCTCTGAAGAATCCGCTGTGGCTAAGAAAGGAGAGAGATGAACAGAGAGGCCAGAAGGTAAGAACAAGTTATGGAACCCTGCTGCAATTTGCATATTCAGAAAATCTTCAAAAAGTGAATGTACCAAATAGAGTTGTAATTGATGGTTTCTTGGTCTTGTTAGGCTTTTTCCTCATCTCGGCTGCACAGTAAAGATTGATGCATCGTTAGTCGGTGAATTTCAAAAACTAACGGTTGAAATATAATTTTTAATCCTTAATTTTAGTAGAGACATACTAATGCCAGACAAGTGGTGTTCATTGACGATTTCGAAATTCTTGTACGTATAACCAACAAAGTTTACATCCTTGGGTGAAACTTTCTGCCGAACAACAGAAAAACAAATGAGAAGAAAACAGAGGTAGTAAGATGAACATACTCGCAGTTCAATAATAACACAACATAAATGCTCTGAAGCAAGCATTAAAATAAAAATCAACAAAATCTAGCATGAAAATCTATGCCTCGGCAGTGGTATTTGAAATTCTGGTGATCCTCATAAGATAAATTCCAACGAACCTGTTTAAATCAGCATGGAGCGGAAAGAAAAATATCAACTTAAAAGAAAAAACATCTTGAGTTTTTCTCATTTTCAACACATTGGGAGAAACAACCTTCAGCATACATATCAGATCACTTGTGAGTTAAGTACAATGCAAGATTTAAGAGCTTTGCAGAACAACAAAGCACAGACTTACCTTTCTTAAAGGACCAGACTTTGATGGAGTTTGACCCGGAACACCCAGCTGCATAACACAAAAATCCATTATCCATGAGTGTCATAGACAATGATGCATCACTTAGTAATTACAAATATATATAAAGAAGACACATATATAGAAAATGTTGTAAGAGTAACCTTCATACGAAGAAAAAAAAACGTAACGAAGGTAAGCCCTTCTCAAAATATTAAGTCAACTCAAGTTTTACTTTGCCTGAACTATTATGGAAGCATGAAGAACTTAAAGGTAAGCCCTATAGAGGAATTAATTTCCTATGAGTTTCTTTTGGCATTCAAATGTTGTAGGATCAAAAGGTATGTCTCGTGAGAATAGTTGAGGTGCATAAGCTGATCTTGTCACTTACAGAAATTTATATTTAAGAAAAAAAAACTCTGCCTTAGAAGAACCCTCGACCATCATCAAACATTAAGGAAGCATCCCAGCAACCAGGATTTAATTTATGATTTTGAAGAGATTTTTCGTTTTTTAAGTTTTCACTTTCAAATTAAGTGTACAATAAACCAGTCGATTCCAAGTTATCCATTCCTATGTTTTGTACGTGTAGTTACTTCATTTTCAAACAAGAATTATTTATACTTCTCACTCAACAATTTAAAGTACACCATCATGACATTGAAGAATGAATTAATAATATTTGGAACATAAGATTAAACCAGATAAAGAAGAAAACGGTTTTGATATCAAGATTTTTACTACAGTAAAAAAAAGTGCGATCATAATTCGTAGCAAGTAGCAACATAAAGAATAATTGGCCACCATACAAAAATAAATATGATAATATCTACCTCTTCATACTTCTCAAAATTTTGAGTATCTAACTCATCGTGAATCTCAGGGATGATGACTGCTTCCACTTGATATAATTTATCCCATCGTATACCTTTAAACCATGGATGCGCCTAACAAGAGACCCTGGTTAAGCCACATATTCAATAATATGAATAAATTGTAAAGGATAGCTTTTTTATATGCTTACCTTAATTTCTGTAGCTCCTTTGGTTCCAATTCTTTGCTCAACATTGCATAGAAGTTTGCAAATAAGATCTTTAGCCTCAATGGAAAGTTTTGCTTCTTTTGGGAATCTCAGATGAGTTCTCCAGTTAATAATCTGCATAGCATAAACGGACCATTTTTTCAATATTCATACTCAACTTAGAAGCTGGCAGTACCATTCACCATTCATTTCATAACCCAAAATATCTTAACCTTGAAAATCTAAAATTATACTGCACTTGTATTTCAACAATTTGTCACTGTCTAATCAAGACAGAAAAAAAGAGATTCATATTGGCTATTGCCTATGCTAACAAAAGGCAAATTGCTCTTACCTTTCTACATGTAGACATTGGATCATCAGAATAGAAAGGTGGAAATCCCACAAGCATTTCATATATAATTGCGCCAAGAGACCACCTAAAAGAGAGTTCTTGTTACAATTCGATAAAGAATCATATTAAAAGAATGTTAAACACCATAAACAAACATACCAGTCGCACTCCATTCCATATCCCTTCCTCAATAACACTTCTGGAGCAATATAGTCAGGCGTTCCAACAGCTGAATAAGCCTAAAAGCCACATTAATTAGAATAAAAAAAGATATGATAAAATCACTAGTAAACTTTTACATATATTGCACATTTACATAAGGGGGGAAAGAAGAGTCATACAAAATTATACACATTTATATATTCATAAGCATATGAGTTAAATGGTCATATTGACCGGAGTAAAAAGGAAAAAGTTTATACAACTTCTCAATAGAATGCTAAAGTTTCGAACATATATTTTCAACAATAAGTCCATAACCAGCTGAGTGTATAGGATCTTAGTGTATGATGGCCCGCACCAAAACAGAAGTAAATACCAGTTAAAATCATTTGAACAAAAGTTGAAATTTCATCACTAGATTTATGGCTAAATGGAAAGCAGAGACGAGGAGTAATCTGTTTTTTTTTTTTTTTGAAATTTGATCAATTATCTTACTGAAAAAACAACAAACGAAGAATGTCTTCTATCACATTTAAATGAAATAAAGATGAAGATTTTTATTCTTGGTTTTTTAATATTCCAAATATCATATTAGAACTAAAAAATGCAATGCTAGGAACAAACTTTTCAACAGGCAATTTAGAATTCATATCAAAGCAAACTACGCCATATTCAAAGAAAATGATACAAAAATCTAGAAATGTAAGTCAGATGTACCACTATTAAATCTTGGGAATAAGATTAAAATTCTGGCCAATGCGCAAACAAATAGTTAATCCCCAATTACGCTTCACAAAGGATACAATCATGACAATCATTTTTTTTTGTTGCTTGAATCTTCATCAACCAACAACATTTATTTTATAACATGCAATTAGAACCAAACATATAACTTTGCACGATATAAAAAAATGGAGCAACGAGAGAGAGAACAAACCAATGTTCGCCTGTTTTTTTGCCAATGTAACAATTGTTCTTGTTGTGTTCGTTTCGCTACCCTGAACTGATTATCATTTTCTGCGGAAGATTTGACATTCTTCTCCATTACATTTTCTGGCTCGGAGAGATTAGGGAAACTACTAGACTCCAAGGGTTTACACAACCCAAAATCTGAGAGTTTAATGTGGCCATAACGATCAAGCAGTAAATTATCAGGCTTGATGTCTCTAAAAGGCAGAAGAAATTCATATTACTTAAATAAATTCATAATGATATTCTATAAATTCTGAAAAATAACGTGAGAAGAAAAAGATACAGATAAGAAGCATAAAATGTGATTAGAGAGGAAAATTTTAAGATAGCAATCTTTCTGAGCTGATAATGCGACACCGGCAATTTGAATTTAAACTACTGTATGTGGTATAGAGAAAAACGTGTGGTTGCAACTGGCCTAATAAGGTATTGCTTCAATAATGCAAACCACAGATCTTCGAATATCTACTAAAAATAGTCTCGTACTAGAAAGGCTACAGTAAAACAACTGCTGCTTGGCCAGTTTTTCAAAGAGAGAAACCCTTCATCTTTTTTGTTGAATTATGTTAAACTACCAATCAATCCAAAATCCTAATTTTAATTGGGGGAGAAAACGACTTGGCAGAGATTCGAACTCATGAACTCCTACTCCGATACCATGTTGAATTATGTTAAACCACCAATCACTCCAAAAGTCTAAGCTGTTGGATTGAGATAAATTTAATTGTATCAATCCAAAAGCCTAACATTTTTATTTTAAGCAAACTCATATTAAAGCATGACTCACCAATACTAAAACCACTATCTTTTTTTCCAGACACTTCCTGGACAAAAATGCAAGAAAACAATAATGATTTTTTTTTTTTTGGTTTCTTTTCTGATAAAGTTACCCTTTGATAGTTTCAATACACATTAGTATTACGTGACAACTACAAAATTAGGTATATTTTCTCGATCAAATGAACATTGAGCAAAAACCATGACATGACAAGCTATGAAGTTCTTTAAAGAAGACAAAGAAGAAGAAGAAAAGGATGTAAAACCTGTGAATGTAATTATGCTTGTGAATGGACTCTATAGCAAGGACTGTTTCCCCAACATAAAATCTAGCCTCATCCTCTGTCAAAATATCCTTGCGCATTAACAGAGTCATCATATCACCTCCAGGAAGATATTGCATTATAAGATACAAAAAATCGTCATCCTGGAAGGAGCAGTATAACTTCACAATGTAGGCACTGTCAACCTCTGCTAGAAGATTTCTTTCAGCTCTGACATGTTCCACCTACAAAAAAAATGCTGAATTATTTTAAAAATCATCGATCAATCCAAAAGCCTAGGCTGATGGATTAGGGTAAATTTAATTATATCAACTAACACACCCCCTCACCGACTTGGCAGGGATTCGAACTCACAACCTCCTGCTCTGATACCATGTTGAATTATATTAAATCACCAATCAATCCAAAAGTTTAAGCTGATGGATTGGAGTAAATTTAATTATATCAACCAACAAAAAAGAATTAAGTACAAGAGTCAAATGCATACCTACTGCATCAAATGATAAATAATTGCATTGTTAATTTTTTTAAAAAATGTTATTACTTAGTTTCCAACCGGATCTAAATTAATGTTATGGGTTCAATCAATGATAATCACTTTCTTACATGTTTACTTCTAAATCAAATGTAGTAGGGTCAAACAGTTCTTCCATGAGAATAATCGAGATGCACGTAAGTTGGCTCAGGCTCCTCTGAATCAAACCCTACCTAAAGCTCCTAACATAATACTTAATTGATTACCAAAAAGCATGATAGCGTACCATTCTTGTTTTTAATGAAAATAATCCATCCATACTTTCTCTGTCTACAAGATCAAAATGGAGACTTTCTCTAACCATTTAGCATATTGTAACATGATTGAAGTAGATGCTCTGTACTGGTGACCTCTAGGCTGAACGCACTACACACTTCAACACTAGGTCCAATAATGGAGGGAGAGAAAATTCATCTTTTATTAAGATTGGCATGACCTTCATATCAAAAAGCCTGTGATGGGATAACTACAAAGAGATCTACCATAGAATCCAATTTCTCATCCTTGTTTAACAGAATAGTAAGTTTTTCAGCACCAAGTTCTCATTGATCGTTGTGACATATACACAAACCAGTTTTACGCCCCGAACCAAATAAAAATTCAAAAGAATAAGCGTCAACTAGAGTTTTGGTTTGTTGTTTGTTTTCCTTTTGTTTTAGCTGCTTTCTTTCACTCCCTTAAAAAATTTAGGGCATTAAGATTTCAGAAATACCTGGCCCCTACGAAGCATCTCAGATTTCATAAGCTTCTTCATTGCATACACGTGGCCTGTGGTTTTTTCTCTACAAAGTCTCACCTGCAAAATAATACAGAAAGAACAACAAACATAAGATCCCGTATATGTATCTCCCAGTAAAGAAACATACTTTCAATAGTTTACATTCATATTTATGTGATATTATCATTAAACCGATAAATAGGAAATGAAACAGCAAGCAACAAGTGATCGACAAAAAAATATATAAAAGAAATAAACAATAGTCAGGAGTCAGGACTTGAAGTTCAAATATTAACATGATAAAGTTGTTAGATACAAACCTCCCCAAATGCACCCCTTCCTATGATTGTCAAAAGTTCAAAGTCCTCAACACCCATTTTATGTCTACGAAGGCGCATGTATTCAGTCTCCTTCTGTTCTAAATACTTAAGCACATTAATTTGATCTTCCTCAGAAGCATCGGCATCGGCAAGCCTTCTCTCCAACACCCAGCGTCTGTCAATGTCCAAAATGTAATCAAAATATGTCAATAGAAGTCTCAATTCCTAAAAATTCCAGGTTTGAATATGATAGAAAATAATAGTATCGACCCACCTACCTATTATTCTAATGATTTCCTACTCTTTCAAAATTAAGGCTCAAAGGAAATTACCAAACAATCCACTGCAAGGATTAAAAAGTTAGATCTATATCATGTGAACATGAATACTTTTACACATGAATTCTATGACCTCTGGCCTTCACATATTTTATTCTAAATATTATACTTCCCAATCCTATGAAGAGTCATCAACTGTGAGTCTGTGACCACTGACGGTGACCAGACTACTTAAAAATAGATATACATAGAATGGATAAATTTATGTATGCATATATATAAAACTAAAAGTACCTCTCCTTCCTATCTTGCAATGACTTCATTTGAGATTTGTAATGGTTTTCAATATATTGCTTGGCAACCTCAACTTTTTGTGTTGTCGCGCTTGAAGGTGCATCTTGAACCTCATTCTCATTTACAGTTTCCTTCTTTACTCTATGTTGGAACTTCTGGAACCAACTCCTTGTTGAATCCATCATAGCTCTTTCAATCACAACCAGACATTATCTTTTTCCACCTGTTGATAACAAGAAATGACTCAAACTCATAAACGAAAAGCATATAATAATGGTTATAGTTTCTAGATATTGGATAATGTCATAATGATGAATAAGAAGGATAAAGTACAAAAAAGAGAGAAAAGGGATGAAACAGAGCAATACAAAAGAAACATAAATGCATGAAGTAGATTAAGAATTATGAAACCATTCATGTATCACATCCTTCCCTCGTACCAGTAGAAGCCGTGAAAACAATAAATGATATATACAAAACTACTATTATAAACCATTCAAAGGTGGCCACGGGTTTTCTCGACATTCGGACGTTGTATGGTCAGACGTTATGTACCGTAAAAATCATGACGTGCATGTAAACTAACTAAACACTCATGGATATATTTAAAAAAAATTAAAAATTAAAAAGTCATTATCACCATGACCCGATAATTTTGTTAGATTCACCAAATTTTTCTCCAGCCCCAAAAAGTATCACATTAAACTAATCACTTACTCTCATAGAATTCAAAGTGTGAGGGAGATAACCGATAATCTTACTCACTTGTACAGAATACTAAAAAGAATTTAAAAAAAATGAAACAAAATATATATTCTTATAACCCAGATAGCTCTTATAAAGTTAAGAACCTTCAAAATCAAAATCTCTCGAGTATTGATCACCATCTGCGATGATTAAGCATCTATATATATAAAAAATTACATATTAGAAGAAAACATCGAACTCCAACAGCAAGCAGCAACAATCAATTATATCCGATGAACATCCATGAGTTAAATAAATACACAACTTCTAAACCAGAAATAAATAAATAAATAAAAGGAGAAGGAATTAAAGGAACCTGAGTGAAGAAGACGACCGGAAACTGAATCGGAAAATTCTGTTCTTGTTAAGCGCGATCTCAGTGGTTTTGGTAGGTGATCGATTTCTTGCTCCACCAAAATTAAGAAATGGAAAAAGATAGATTATGGAGCAGGAATTTGAAATTGAAATCAATTTGGTGATTGGGATGCACGATTCGGATTAGGATTAGGATTAGGATTAGGAAATTCGAATTTAGGGCTAATGAAAATGGCGCAACTCTCACAGTGACGTTGACATGGATACTGCTCAAGTTTACTTTAGGTTGCCGCCACCGCCATCGGTGTTGTTGCCGCCACGTCCACGATTGCCTCTTCAAATCTCCACCGCCCACGTGTCGTTTCCATTCACCCAACCAAACCGCGTTACATTTTCTTTTTCAATCAAATATTACTCTTAAAATAGTCCCCGAGGGGTGGTACTAGGGATGTCTATTTTTTCCGTGAGGTCGAATCCTTCACTAACCTGCCCCTAATAGGATTGGGGACGGAAAAAATTCTCTGTGGACTAATCATTCCCCGTCCCTGATTCTCCCCGTTTATTGTTTTCTTTTTTTAAATATCTTTTTTATATTTTACTCTTTTCATTTTCAAATAAAAATATATTTGTTCATGAAATTATCTCTATATATGAGTATTTTTCTTTAATAATTAATATTATAGTTGAAATTTATAAATATTTTTTAAGAAAATCTAATTATTTAAAGGTATTGTTCAAAAAAATGTAAAAATAAATTGAAAAAATTCCCACGGGGACCCAATCCCCGCCCCGATCCCCGAAAAAAAACAGGGATTTTTATGAGGACGAAGATTAAATTAAGTGACGGGGACGAGGAAGTCATTCCCCGGCCCTGCCCTGCCCCGTAGACATCTCTAGTTGGCGTAGTGGTTGAAGATTTGGGTTTTGAGAATATACTCTCCTCAAGTTCCCGAGTCGAGTTTTCTCCTTAATAGTACTTCTACGATGCGTTCAATGCTTGGCCTAGGGACAGACGTGATTACTCTTGTTTTTTAAAAAAATATTACTTTTAAAATACGTTGAGTTGTATTGAACAAACTTGAAAGGACTTATATCAATCCAATTCCATCTCAATCCGTATATGTTCAGCAACACGATTGAGACTCTTCAATACCTCACCAATACACGGCAAGCACATAGTGTTCGTGGTAAATAATTTAGGCCAATACTTGAAAATCCACATGACAATCACTCAAATGTAGTGAAAGGAGTCTTTCCATACATGATTGGGACTAACCACTACATTCTTTTTTTCTGTTTCCCTCCTCCTTCGAGAGTATCGTATAAATGTAGTCATTGTGGTGATGTAAAATTCGTTGTGAAATATAGAATATAAAGGACTTTTACCTCTATATTAAAAAAAAAAAAGAAAAAAAAAAGACTTTTACCTCTTCATTAACATTAGAACTATCTTTCGTCATTGGTAAATTTTACATTTTTTGTCAATATATGTTCAAACGTCTAGGTATATTTTCAAACAAAATAAAAATAAAATCATGTGTATTGTTTATTTATTTTGTTTATTCATATATTTTATAAATATGTTATTGTTCTTTTATTAAAATTATTACTTCATTAAATCGATTTCAATTTTAAAAGAGTGAAAATTTAACATGTGAATGCAATAATTGGGTAATTTTTAAAAAGAATAAGTGGAAAGTTTTTCCTTTTTGATTCGAGAGATGAATTGTTTGAGGCAAGTTACTTGTATCATGTGCCAATGTGAGTAATTGCTGAGTGACATTAGTGTATGTCCAATGATCCAAAAGTCTTGGATTTGAGTTCCCCCACCTTCAATTGATCAAGAAGTCAAAGACCTACCGAGGGTCAATAGTTGTGTCTCCTTTGTAAAGTTTTGTAGAGTTTGTCGGAGACCTTTTCCTTATTTACTTAGTCTTCATCCACTGTTTCCCTCACCAACCCATTCCCCAAACCTTAATTATAGTCAAACTATGTAGCGTGGGCCAAAAATGTTGGGCCAGCCCAGTTCTTGTACCCTAAGGCGTGCGTAATGGGTTTTTTTTTTTTTGTACAATGCATTTTATTGTTATTATTATTTTTGAAAACCAATTTATTTATTTTTTGCATAGGAATAATGACATATAGTATTTATATATTTACATACGTGTTTTTTTTTCTTCTTTTAATAGGACATATGTGTTTGATTATTGTTTTGTATATAAAATATCTAAAATTGGACGTGGTTGGCGAAAGTGACCTAATTGTTGAAATATTCTTCCAAGCACCTTACTTTTGACTCCATCCCATCTACGTCAACCACTTTGAAAATGAAATCAACCATATTCTTTTACTCAACCCTAATTTTCAGATCAAGATTAAAAATAACTGATATAGATATATCCATGACTAAAAAATCATGAATTCGAAACTCATATCCTCAATTGTTGCTAACTAAAATAATAAAACCTTTAATCTTAAATAAATGTAAATGATGAGAATAATCATCTAATCAAATAGCAAGTGTATGCTTTAGTTTGGGTTTTGGACTTGCTAATTAATTTTGGCATTGAAGTTGTATTCAATTGTGAAGTTAGTTACAAAATATTAATTCATCGTCTTGGCGTATAAGGCTTGTTAATCATCATGGCATTGAAGTTTGAATCTATAAAAATGAAGTTACATTAAATTTTGATTTTATTGTTATAAAAAAAATAATTTTAATGGGTTAATAGTATGTTGGAAAATAATTCATTCGTATAAATATAACAATAACTTGCATTAGAAACTTAGATCAAACAAGAATGTAACTCGATTAGGTGAATGTAAGATGTTTTATTTTTTGTTTTGAAATTCTACCATAAATTAAGGGTGAAAGATTTGAACCCATGACGACCACTTGGTCATGATTATATATTACTACCATTGAGTTCCGTTCTTGTTCGCACCTAAATGTAAGATGTAATAATTAAAATTTGATGAGTTAGGTTATGGTTGACATAGTAGTCTAAAGAATTAAGATATGAATTTATCATATGAAACCACCTAATTTAATGCAGATTTCTTTATCATGTAAATATTGAAGAAACTATCGAAAGAGTGTATATATTGAGTTGAACCCTCAAATAATTTTAAAGTTAAAATTTACAGAACTTGTTAAAATGAGTGCTGAATTCAATTGCCACACTATATAATCAAATAATTTCAAGCTTAATGTTTACCGTCGTCAAAAGAAAAACCCCATGGAACTTTTAAAATAAAATAGATTAACCCTAAAAAAAATGGGTTTCAATGATCAAGCTACCAAACAAACGGTAGTGCGGAGCACCAAATGGATAGGGCAAGTTGATTCTTTTATTTAGTGTTGAACTTATTTGAAATCTACCCTCAATTATTAAAATTGGTATTTGATTTTCATGTTATTATTTGAAAATTCTAATTTTTCCCAAAAATTGTATTAAAAAAATGGTGAGTAGTTGAAAATGACCATTAACCCCACCTAAGGCTGCTAGTCTTTTTTTCTTTCAAAGGCTGCTCGTCTCTACAATTATTCATTTCAAACTTTGATTATTATTATTATTTCTCAAAAAAAGAAAAAAAAAAACTTTGATTATTATTATAACAAATTTAATATTATAAAAGCACTTGCACTATCTTTAAAAAAAAAAAAAACACTTGCAATCGATGTGGGTCCACATGCGCCTTGATTTGATTTAAAATTACCATATAATTTATGAATTAGATACCGATATTATAAGGATACATTATATAATCAACTTTATATGCATTCTATCTAAAAAAAGACTTTTCTTGTGCATGCAAGTTCGTGAGAAGAAAATGAAATTTATAATGTCAACTTGCATTATAGAGCCTTATCTAAAACACCGTACTTTTCTAATGAGAAAAGGAAAAGAAAAACTTGTACCCTCATATTATTATAAATTATATAACTTACTTTATTTATATATATATATATAAAGATTATAAGGACTTCGTCCTCTTCCAAAAAAAAAACTAAGAGATTATGATTTAAATTATACTATCCCCTATGAACTTATGTGTATTCATTCTAATATAGTCTCTAAAGTTGAATCGTTGTTCATGAATTCTACTTATAAATGGAGATATTTTAGTATTAATTAATTTATTAATCTTTCAATAATAAAGTAAACAAAATCTAAATTTCGCGAAAATTTAAGAAGTGATTTCTAAGGTGTCAAGGTTTCCTCAAAGATAATTTGGAGTAAAATTGAAGCAATAATCATATAAATCTTTTCTTAGGTATAACTGATACTTAGTCACAGAACCAATTGAAAAACCATTCTCATTTGAATAATAATAATTATAGTTTTTTTTATTATTTGTTTTTCCTGTTGCTTAGAGTTGTTACGTAAAAGAGACATGTGACCATGAAATCGGGCAAAATAAGCTAATTGGGAAGCATGGTCTTGCTTTCAATGGAAATAAAGTGAGATTAATAAAAATTATACATAATTAGAACTAACACAAATATTATATTTTCCTTATATCAAAAGCTAAACTTTTTTCCCTAGCTTTAACTCTCAATTCTTAACCTTTTCAATTGTTTAACTTAAAAAATAGTAAACTTTCACCTTCCATATTCCACCCTACCTTTGAGAACATGCTGAAAAGGAAAATAAATAAATAAATAAGCCACTATCAACTTTCTATTGGATTTTCATTTAACAAAAATCTCTTACAAGTTTAGTTTGGGAAAAGGAAATCTTTTTAGCCAATGAACATTTTTTATATATATATTTAAAATGGACAAATGGCACCAAACGACATTGTAGCTTGATGGTCAACTGGTTTAATTTTAATTTAGTTTGATGTTTTTTTAGTCTCAAGATCGAATCCTAACGATTATAAAAAAAAAAGGGACAAATGGCAACGGGGAATTCTCATATCCATCTCAATGGAATACATTATTTGAATTCTTTTAATAATAAATAGTGAGTAAATCCTAAAAATAAATTCTTTGATATTGAAATTATGTCTTCTTTCATATTGAAATGCTCTGTCAATAACGTGCAAATGTAGCAAATGAGACAATTAAAATAATAATCCAAATGTCAACTATGGTTTTCAATGTCTAAAAGAATGTATTAATAATTTTAAAAAATTTTTAAAGTTCTTGGTTTAGTTTACTATTATATTTTTCATTTACGTGGCTGTTGTTTTTTGTTTGCTTTAATTTAATTGAAAGGAGGTGGGTGTCAGTGTTGCATTTGTAGTTTTTCATTTAATTATGTATTAAATATGAAAATGCCAATTTTGTCCAAGGTAACGGTCATTGCCATTTCCCTTGGCGTGTTTGGTTATTTTGATTTTTGAGGGAGTGACAGTTCAGCCTATGAATTTTGGTAGACAATTTAATGCATTTTACAAGGGTACCATATTTGGACATTCACTGTATTTCGAACCAATATCATGTTTTCTCTTCCCCACTTGAATATAAAATGATGTTGTTTCAAGAAAAACAAATATATATATATATATATATATATATATATATATATGACTAAATTATATAACCTATTATTATAATTCATTAAAATTGCCCATGTTTTTTATGGTTTCATTATTTTGTGGTAGTTCAGTTCAACGTCAGGTTCATTAGAGATATCTATGAGACATGATAGGGTTAGAGAAGTCCCTGCCACTTAATTTAATTTCCATCTCCAAAAAAATCCTCATTTTTGTTCTTGGGGATCGATCTCTGTGAGGATTTTTTCAATTTTTTTTTATATTTTTTTGGACAATACTTTAAAATAATTAAACTTTTTTATAAAATATTTATAAATTTCAACTATAATATTAATTATCAAAGAGACATACTCATATGCATATAATGAAAGAAAAAGAAAAAAAAAAGAGTAAACATGGACCCCGATTAGTCTGGGAATTTTTTTTTAGTCCCCAGCTTTGTTTCCCATGGAGGAAATGGACATCTCTAATGTTCATGCATTCGATCCCGAGAATCAGGTTCTCACGAGTAAAATAAAAAATTGTAACGTTCAAGCATTCGATCCCGAGAACCAATATTGAATCTGGAGACTCAATTTCATCTCTGTTGATGGAATTGAACACGAGGAGAGATGAAAAGGGGGTGAATGGAGCAGAGAATTCGGAGAAGATGACATGTGAGCGTTCCATTCGGTTATGGAAGAACATTGATTGGCTCATTTTGAATCCCTAATTGTAAAAGTTTCCCCATTTCTAATTTTCCGTTTCTTGGCTTTTGGTGTTGAAAAGTCCACGCTGCGATTTTCTGGACTGTTTCCCCTTCCTCTATTCCAAACTATATTACGTCTCTTATGGATCCTCACTTTTCTCCCCCTTCTTTTCTCCTTTCCCCCATTTTCACCCCTTTTCCCCTTCACAGTTCCCATTTCTTAATATTCTTGGTGGGTTCCTCTCTGATTGCTTCTTCATCGCATTTTCCAGGCGTGCCATGGATTTCTCTTTCTCTTATTTTGTTTCATGTCTTTCATCGCTTTCTATTGAGCTTTTCGCTGTTCTTTTGCTGGGTTTTGTTTCTTGTCGTTTATATGTCTGAAAATCCTATGTTTGATGATTTTGTGTTTGGCTTTTGTATTACCGTAGGAGGTTATTTGAAACTAGTCTGACTTTTACACTATTCTTTTGTAAGTAGGTTTGATTCATCTTGTTTTAGACCTTTATGATTGATTGTTCTTTTCTGCTTTTGTTGCATGTCATCATAACAAAATAATACCAAAGGCTGGATTCTAGCTGTGCTTGACGGTCAGGTTTCAGGCTAGGGGCTGTTCTTTGAATCATAGGTTCTTTAGTTTAAGAAAGTGGCAAATGCTAAATTTTGGCAGAGGCAGAACTCAACAAAGGTCCACCAGATCTTTAACATTAGGAGGTAAGTTCATGCACGTTTATCAGTTCATCTTGACTACAAATTTGGCCAATAACAATAAATTGCTTTATTATCAGTCTCTCAAACAAGGCCAATTGAGTTGAGCTGCTTTCTTCTCCGTCGATTTTGACTTTCTTGTAGGTATGGATTATTCAGACCCCAAAAAGAAAAATAACTATGTGGGAAAAATTATTCTGGCTGCCACTCTCACAGCTTTATGCATTATCATGCTCAAGCAATCACCGGCTTTCAGTGTCCCAAGCCAGGTATTTGTTCTTAGATCTTTAGTCTATTTGTATGCAATTTAGAT
This sequence comes from Sicyos edulis, assembly GCA_036507275.1. Lineage (NCBI taxonomy): Eukaryota > Viridiplantae > Streptophyta > Magnoliopsida > Cucurbitales > Cucurbitaceae > Sicyos > Sicyos edulis. The sequence goes on along the minus strand of CM071859.1, from coordinate 24,772,357 downwards.
GGTATGTTGATCATTGTAATTCTTGTGCTTACAAATTACAATAGCATGGCTGCCTGCCGATTGTTCATCTGAACTTATTGGCTCTTGACTGTTCATCAGAACTATGTATTTTTCTATAAAAATAAGATTAGTAGTCAGTTAGGAGGAGTTTAAGGAGAATGAGAATGACTATGAGTGAATCATTTTCTTAGCATGTTTGGGTCACCGACAATCATCCCTCCCATAATGAATATTCTTTTTTTTTTTAAGTTCAAACCCATGACCTCTTAGTTATGGGAATAGCCATTGAGCTACTAATCTTGTTGGCCTCCCATAATAAATATTCATTCCCCCATTATCATTATTCGTTCTCCCGTAATCTTATTTCTCCTATAACCACTTTTTATTTTTCTCATAATCACTTTTCATTCTCTTTATACTCACTATTTTTTTTTTCTTAATCAGGTAATGATTCCCATAATCATTCATTGCACCTCAATTATAGATAACAATTCTCTCATAATCATTCATTTTACCATAAACATAGATTATCATTCTCTCCCACATTCTCATTCCTTCATAATCATTCTCATTTTCTTGCCCCAAAATCTACCTTACAATTTATCTAAAATATTTTTCTTTTCTTCAGTTTTCCTTGCGTGAGCCGGGTGTAACTCATGTGCTAGTAACAGGGGGTGCTGGATACATTGGTTCTCATGCTACACTAAGACTCCTGAAGGACAATCATCGTGTAACCATAGTGGTAATTCTCCCGAGAATTCTCAAGTTCTCTTTTTTTGCCTTTTCTTCTCTTCTCTGTATTAATCATCCTAGACCTACCCTTTTGATTAACAGGACAACTTGTCACGAGGAAATCTTGGTGCCGTGAAGGTTCTGCAAGAACTATTTCCACAACCCGGACGGCTTCAGTTCATTTATGCTGACTTGGGAGACGCCAAATTGGTATTGTCTTCAACGTATCTATTGAATAGTTCTTGAGAACATTATGAATTATGATCAGCTCAACATGAATTGTTTCCTTCATGGATGTTTGTTTTCAGGTTAACAAGATATTTTCAGAGAATGCTTTTGATGCAGTCATGCATTTTGCAGCAGTTGCTTATGTTGGGGAGAGCACCGTTTATCCGCTGAAGTAAGCATCCATTCTTGATTATGTGTAATCAATCAAGAAGGGTTTTTTACCTTGAGATTTTTTTCTAGTATGTAAAGACTATTTTGTCCTCTAGTCTAGGGTAGCTCGTTGATGGAGGTTGAGGTCTCTAAGATATGCTTCCTTTAAAGTCTCAGGTTCAAAATCTACGAGTGAGATTAATTATTAAATTCCTTATTATCTCTTGGGTTGGGTCTCAAGATGGATGTGGGTGCCCAGGATATATAGTAGGGTGAAGTTTCAATTCTCTGTTAAAAAAAAAAAATTATAGCTTTGTTACTCTTTTTTTCTCATTGGAGAAGTTTTTTGTAACTTTTATATCCTTGATAGGTTTTTTTTTTGTAAATGTTTTCATTTATTAATGAAAGCCTGCTTCTATTAAAAAAAAGTTATAAAAAAATGTATAGACTAATTTTACATCTATATTGGCCTGCTCAAAGTCCCAAGTTCTATGGTAAAATGGCATTTCCAAGGTTCAGCATTTCCAACTTCAAGTTCAACTTCGTGTGTGTTTTTCTTTTAAATGCAGCATAGTTTGTATTGATTTTTGCTAAATAAAATTGTTCAGTTACTGGGAATTTGAGATTCCTGTACCCTTTTCATTTTGGTCATAATTAAGATACTAGAAAATTAGAATTAAACATCAAGTTGTCTTTGGCATATAAGGCTAGAGCTCTTTTTCCCAAGAATTGTCTTTGGCACGTACAAGTATTTAATTGTGACGTTTTTTGTATGTAGGTATTATCACAATATTACCTCAAATACCTTGACAGTTCTAGAGGCAATGGCTGCCCATGGTGTGAAGAAATTGATATATTCTAGTACATGTGCCACATATGGTGAACCGGATAAAATGCCTATTACTGAAGAAACCCCACAGGTATTTTTACTTGAACCTTCTTTAAATGGTTGTGTTTTTATTTACAATACGGAAACTTGAGCTCTTTATTAGCTTCAACTAGTTCAGAGGTGACAGTTATTATTGTGAACTAACATTTATATGGTTTCATCATGCATGAATGCAGCTTCCTATCAATCCTTATGGGAAAGCCAAGAAGATGTCAGAAGATATCATTATAGATTTTTCCAAAACTTCAAACATGGCAGTCATGATCTTACGGTTGGTATTACTTTTGTGTTTATTTATTTAGTTCAGTACATGACTTCTAGACAAGTTTCTTCCTTTTGTTTTTCATCCAATGCCTTCTATGTTGGTCTCCGACCATATATAATATCTCTTCTCTTGGTTTATCAATTGTTTTACTTTCTAAAGTCTTACATTAAGTGATCTCAATCATCATTTTTTTTATATATATGTGAATGGACGGGTCAGCTGACCTTACAACATTTGGATGTCAAGGAAACCTGTAGGAAATTAATTTCTAGGTAGGTGGCCTCCATGGATTAAACCCATCACCTCTTAATTACTTAAGGCCATGCTTGATCACTAGAGTATTTCATGATCAATTATCATATGTTGGCTAGTAGTTAAAAGGATCTTGGAAAACTAAGAAGCTATAGGTTCAATCTATGGTGGTCACCGACCTATGAATTAATTTTCTACCATTTTTTTTATAGCCAAATGTTGTAAGGTTAGGCAATTGTCCTGTGAAAATAGTAGAGATGCGCAAGTTACCTGAACATTCACCGATATCAAAAAATTAAAATAAATAATAACAATAAGCGTTTTCTGATCTAAGTGACAAACTCAGAGCACTTTTGCCTATATTAACTCGTCATCATGAATTTTTTTGTTCATTTTTTATTTTTTTAGTTATTGTCGCAGCTCTTACAAGTTTTGTTTCTGGTTATCTTTAAAACTTCAGATACTTCAACGTGATTGGATCAGACCCAGAGGGTAGGTTAGGTGAAGCTCCTAGACCCGAACTTCGCGATCAGGGACGAATTTCAGGTGCTTGCTTCGATGCAGCTCGCGGCATTATTCCTGGACTCAAGGTACGGCATCCTATTTATTGTCCTCAACTTCTACCTGAAACTGCCTGCTTCACTTACACAGAGAGCAGCAATGCAAATCCATCTGAGATCCCTTAATAATAAGCAGCAAAGTTTCCCTTCATGTTTACCTTTGTTTGTCTTGAATACACATTAAAGTTGTTACTTTTCAGGTTAGGGGAACAGACTACACTACACATGATGGAACTTGCGTTCGGGATTACATTGATGTCACTGATTTGGTCGACGCTCATGTGAAAGCTCTTGCAAAGGCAGAGGCTGGAAAAGTTGGAATTTACAATGTTGGCACTGGAAAAGGTTTGCTCATCTCAACATATGAAAAAATGAAGTAGATGTATGATGTCACATCCCTGACTTGGTTCTTTGTCATTTTATCAGGTAGATCAGTTAAGGAGTTTGTAGAAGCATGCAAGAAGGCAACGGGGGTTGATATCAAGGTTGAATATCTCGATCGTCGACCGGGCGATTATGCCGAAGTCTTTAGTGACCCAACAAAGATAAACAAGGAACTTAACTGGACAGCTCAGTACACAGATCTTAATAAAAGCTTAAAGGTAGCCTGGAGATGGCAAAAGTTACATCTGAATGGCTATGGAAGCTCTTGAATGACTGAGCTCAAGAAACAACTTTGAGGTATTAACTTCATCTGTGCTTCTGTAGCTACTTCAGCAGCTGGAATGGAAGCAAACTGATCGGTTTCTTTTTTTTTTTTTTTTTGGGATCCAAATTTTACCTTTACACCCTATACTCTTACACTGTTTTGTTGTAGTTATAGGAAACAGCTCATTTGTCACATGAATTTCGAAACAATATAGTTAAAAATAATGATGTCCAGAAAAATTGCCCTTTTTCATTTGTTCATTTGCCATCATCTCACTTATTGTTTTTTGTTTTCGAGTTCAATAATTGTGAACGTGGAATCGTAATTATTATCTTATTGTTCTGATGTATGCTATTAGCAATGCATATCACACTTGTTCAGACAATATATAGTCCATCTGTATAGTATATTCGATTTAACCAATGAATGATTATGTGTTAATTTTTTAAGTCCATAAATGAGGAAGAGTGTTAATGTTAAGTGGTAATCGAGAATAAGTCGGGAGAAGAATATAGAGAAGTTCGGATCGTACGGATGCCTCAAAATAAAATCTATTGATAGAACATACATTGCCTTGGTTAGAGCTTGTCAAAGTTTAAATGAAAATAGGGGATTTTGTGCTGAACAACACTTCAAGTTGGCATGTAACCCATCTCTTTTGCTGTGTCAAAGTTTAAAATAATATACTTTTTAGTGACGGTTTCAGAAACCTTCGTTCACATATTTAAATACTCTTACAAAATCATGATTTTACAAACTTTAGCTAAAAAGTTCATATTAAAAAAAAAAATCTAATTCTCAAAAGAAAAACTTATGAGAAAGTCAAATTCAAAAAATAATTACAAATATGATCATGTAAAAAAAAATTAGCAATAATAGTTATAAGTATTAATATTGTATTAATAATATATAATACTGTATTATAATCTATATTAATGTATATTTATAATTATGGATACAAATATTTTAAAATTTGTCAACATTTATAATTATTTTATTAAAGTAGTTCATTCATTATAATTTCCCAAATAAAAAAAAAATCCTACATTTTGTCTACAATTTCAAAAACCTTCGATAAAGACTAAAAAAGTTTGTATATTTAAATATTTTTACAAAATTATTTACTTCTTATCTAAGGTTTAAAACCTTGGATAGATAGTTCATATATTTAAGAAAATTTACAAAATTATCTACTTATTACCATAAACGTTCGATAAAGAGTTTATCTATTTAAATACTGTTAGAAAATTATCTACTTTTTTTCAAAGGTTTTTAAAACTTTCAATGAAGAGTTAATCTATTTAAATACTTTTACAAAATTATCTGCTTTTCAAAACCTTCTAAATAATATTTTTTAAATCTATTTTTTGTCAAATGCTTTAAAAACTTCGGCTCAAGAGGTTATGTTTCTTCTAAACAAAATAATCTACTTTTTATGGAAGATTTCAACAACCTTCAATGAAGAGTTTATCTATTTGAACATTTTTATAAAATTATCTATTTATTAGCAAAGGTTTTAAAACTCTCAGTAAAGAATATAATTTATTGACAAAAACAGAGAACTTTTTATTAAAAGTTTTTTTTTTCCTTCATCGTTCAGATCAGCTTGCGCAGGCCAGGTTTTAAAGAGTTTATATATGTATATATACATTTGGGTTTTAAAACCTTTGATAAATAGTTCATATACTTGAATACATTTATAAAATCATCCACTTTTTATTGATGGTTTTATAAAGAGTTTATATTTTAAAAAAATAATTTGCTTTTTATCCAAAGTTTTTGAGTTCATATATTTAATGGTTTTATAAAATTATATTCCCCTACTTGCAGTGTATCACATTCTGGATGCTCAGAACAAAAATGACAAGAATCATGAGTTATAACTTGTCCTACAAAACATTCTGTTCAATTTAGTATTATTTAATAGCCAAATAATTTGAGCAAACTCAACAGCCCCAATGAACAAAAAACAACAGTAGCAAACATTGTTCATCTCCTTTTCAGAAGAAGCAAGGCTTCTCTATGCAACAGACTGAACAGCTCTATCGAAGTTTTCTTCGCCAGCCGAGATTCGTTTAACAAGCAAGTGGTCTGGATGCGAAAGTTTCAATTGGCTGAAAATTCGTGGCAACTATGTTAGAAGCCATGGTAAGAAAGTAAAATTCAAGAAGATTTTATCAATGCAGGTAAATTCACTATAATAGCTTTAAAAAAACATAATTTAATCAAGGAAGACATTGAATAGGAAGACATGAGACAGCAAAATATACTTCCAATGACCGAAGATGTTGGGAATACAAACAGAGCAGTAATCCCACTTTGGTTAAATAAGGGGTGATCATGGATTTATAAGAGAAGACAAACATCTCCATTGGTATGAAACCTTTTAGGTGAAATTAAAAACAAAGTCACGAGGGCTTTATGTTTAAAGTGGAAAATATCATACGAACGTGGAGATTTGGGTTGGATTAGTCATCCCTTAACAAGTGGTATCACAACGGTAACCCTAACTTAGCCATATCGGAAGATCCTCAGGTATAAGGGGTAGGTTATAGGGAAGGCAAACATCTCCATTGGTATGAGGTTTTTTGGGTGAAACCAAAAACAAAGCCATGAGAGTTTATGTCCAAAGTGGACAATATCAAACCAATATGAAGATCTGGGTAAGTTTGTCGTCCCTTAACAAAGATATAAAATGAGCATGACACGACCTACGATATTCAAACTCTTCATTAAAGCCTCTTCAGAAGTATTAAAAAGAAATGCTTCACTTTCAAATACTACTCTCACGAAGTCACTCCAACCACAATTTAAACTTCCTAGAATTTAGGAGATCATGTAAATACAATTCACTTTCTTAAACCAACTTTCAATCCCCAAATCCTACAAAGATGCAGCTTATAGAAAATAATTGCAACCAAACAGCCAAAAAGAAAGAAAGAGAAAACATAAGCAGGAAAAAAATTTCTATCCATTACCTGAGAAAACGAGAAGTTGGTTTGCCAAGGTGAAGACTGCATACAACTAGATTGGCCAGAGTTTCTGGATCTTTGGCATCCTGCAAGAAACAGCAAAGAAACTTTTTATCTACAATTAGAAACTTATATAAAATATTTGCATCCTTCATTGTCCTAAATTTTTCAGCCTGTCTAAACTTATCATGTTGGAATCTCATTGGAAAAAAATTTCACAAAATATGTTCGCTTTTGTGTGTGTGTGTGTGGCTTGGCCCTTTGTTTGTGCCAGACTGCCAACTTTGATCCCCTCAGATAGTTTCAGTTATACAATACTGGGTGATTCAAAACTACCTTGTTCAAGGCTTCAAGAAGAAGTGACTCGGCTTCATCAAAGTTTCCGGTATGCATGCAGCAGACGGCCCTTCCATTCAAAATCAAGCTTGTCATGGGATACTTCTCAGAGAAATCTTGAAAGATGAGATATGCTTCCTGTAACTTGGAACCACCCTAGTCATTCAAAAAATCATAGAATAATAAGACTACCTCCAAAAAGTCTATTGTCATTTTTTTCAGTGTAATAGAAAAATAATCTACAAACCACTGCCAGATTTAACCAAGCATTTGCCAGTTGTGTTAATGTGTGATCTTCATCAGTCTGTTGCATGACTCTCAGTTGTCTCTCTGCATAATCTGACCTGTGCATCTTAAGAAATATTTGAACATTCAGAGCATGTCTGCAAGGAAAAAGCAAAATCAGTCCCACAAATATCTCCCCTAAATCGACTATTTAGATCTACATTAGGCACCCATAAGATGAAAAAATATACAGTAAGAAACAGATAAGTTCAATTAAAATTTCAATCTTTTAATGACGATTGTGCCTTTCAATCCCGAAACTTTAATAAGATTCAATTACGCCTCCTTACTTTCAGTTTTAATTCTAATAAATCTCGATCTCCATCTTTGATATTATTACTTAAATGTTGATGTGACATGCAAATTGGACTAACATGCAATAATTTGGCATTGGCACAAGGGGTAGGTCAAGATGAAATACGAGTAATTGTAGGAGGTCTCCCATTTTTGTATGCCCTTTGTTTTGTTCTTTCATTCTTTTTTGAATAATGTTCGGTTCATTAAAAAAAATACAAGTAGACTGGACAAAATTTGAAAGGGTGGATGGTGAAATACAGCCAGTACACTCCCTTATTTTATTATACTGGGATACTCCCTTACGCCATATTGAGTCAAACAATCACGTATTAGTTTAATCAACATGTATGCCAACAATTAACTAAGTGATATAATAGCCTAGATTTAATTAGAATCAGAATAAAAGATATAAGGATGCAACTAAAACTTTTTAATGTTCAAAACGAAATAGACAAATCACCCAAATTAATAGACTAAACTTGTCATTGCTATTACAAAGTACAACTGTTATTTTAAGTTGTTGAATGCACTAATAGCATTGAAATAAAAATTGAGGAATAAAAAGAAAGAATGAAAATTAGAAAATAGAAGGATGCCAGGAGAGAAAAATGAACTATTTGGAAATGAAATTCGTCTAAAAACAAATGGATTTTTATCTTTTGATACAATTGTTAAGATATTTTTATGAAAAGCAATACTTCCAATGATGGGTAAATGGAAAGAAGATGTATATGGCTAAATTACTTCAAATATTAAACCTAATGATAGCACATTTCTCAATTAATTGATCTCTTCTCGGCAAAACACAAGAAGGGGTTTCTGAGTGTAATCACAAAATGCCCATGACTAATCTCTCAATAACGAAAGGGCTAAGTCAAAGAAAACAAAAACCTTAGAAAGAACTATTGGATCAAATAAATGATTTTGGAGGGTACGAGAACCCAATGTATAGGTTTTGTCTCTAGTCAAGTTTAATGTTTATCTTTGGATGTTAGTTTCTAATGGTTTCTATGATTAGTTGTTCTTACTATGTTGGATTGCTAGGTTTCGCTAACTTAGATTGGAGCCATTTTTCTAACAATTGAAAGTTGAAACTATAGACATGAAAGAAATAAATACCAGTAAGCATTCAAAATGAGACTTACAATTCCATGGTTCCTCCAGCATTTGTGTGTTTCAGGGCTTCATTATAATCCTGCTCGTGCATGAATATGATTCCTGCAATCAGCCTCAAAGTAGGATTGTTTCCAATAGCTGAATCTGATAACCATTCACGTAGGCTTGAGATGGTTGATTCCTGCGATATTCAATTAATTAATCAGTAACGAAACTTAGATAAGTCTGCTCTTGTAAATAAGAAAATATTGTTCATTCCTTTCTGGATAGAATTTATCGAACAATATCAGGTGTAAAAACCTGAAAATTTTCAAGTTGGTTTGAATGTTAAGTGACGACTCTGAAGATTCATCCAAATATGCAGTGATTTGTACTCTGTAGCATGAAATCCTAAACTATGAATTATCTGAATGTCATTTATTGTGCATCCATTACCCAAATTATGAATTGATTTCCCTTCCCTCAACTATCCCCATTGTTAGGGACAACGAGCATCCACAAATCTCTACATTGATATGATATTGTCCACTTTGGTAATCTCCCTCATGATTTTGTTTTTGGTCATCACCCAAAAGGCCTCACCTCAATGGAGAAGTTGTCACCCTCTTAACTTAGCAACGTGGGACTTTGTTTGGCCAACACCCATCCCCCAAAAGAAAAGGCTTCCAGCAAAATAGGGTCGCTGACATTGAATTTCCAGTAAATTTTGGTATTTCATCCCAGATCAATGTCAAACATGGTTTTAAATTTATAAAATGAAGTAACACAGCTTAGAAATGCGAGACCCCATTACATAATTAAAATTCTACATTCGAAATGAACAGAATCGGCTAAGAAAGAGCTAGATCCAGGAATCAAACCTTGCTACTGGGATCAGACAGATAAAGGGCGAGCAATTTGACAGCCTGAAGAGGCGTGGGGGCGGACGAGTCGATCTCGCTGACCGCTAGCTGAAAAGGTAGGCATCCATCAGATCAAAATCAAATCAAGAACCAATATAGATTTCAACAGGGCTGGCGTGCAAGAACAGACCTGATAGCTTCCAAGGGCAATGTAAGAGCGGAAAACAATGGAATCCCTCTCGATTGTGTCGTCGGGGGAGAGATTGGGGAGATCGCTGTTGTTAATGGCGGCCTGATGCGCTCCCAAGTAGAAATTGTTTCTCAGATTGAACAAATGATCCGGTGCTGCCATGGCGATTTCACAACCCTTCTTCTTCTTCTTCTTCTTCAAGAACTGAATCTGAGAGATACAGAGGGCCAACCAATTGAGCGATTCACCAAAATTTGGGCTTTTACGAGTCGGTCAAAATATGTATTTGTTTCTAATAAACAAAATAATCAAAATTACTCAAAAATCTTTTTATTTATTTAAATGAGTTTTAACTTCTCCTTTTTTTTTTTAGTACATATTGGACATGGGAACAAATACCAATTTTTAGGATAAAACTAAGATAATGTTGAATTGGTTTACAATCAAACTGTACCAATGACTATTTAGTTAAATGAGTTTAACTAGTATCATATATAACTTTATATGCAATAAGTTATAGATTAAAATCTTCTTATTTTCTAGATATTTAAACAAATGAAAACACTTATGGTTGATCGACACATCAATGGTTCTAACCCCGATTACACAACAGTTGTAATATGTATATCATTCCAACGATCGACACATTAATTTTGATGGAAATATTTTTAGAATGGGAGCTGTAATCAGGAACGCAGCGAGGGAAGTTATGGCTTATGTGGCCAAACCGATTCAGCCGACAAACCAAGTGGAGATCGGTGAAGCTATGGGCATTAGGGATGGTATTCAATGGGCGTTGGACCTTGGTTTCAAACGTTTAGAAGTGGAGACAGATGAATCAACAATTTTTAATAAACTTTCTCAGACATTTGAAGACAGATCAGATGCGGGAGCATTGTTGTATGACATCAAACACCTAGCTATGAAGCTGGATTTTTGCACATTTCACTGGTGTGATAGGAGGGCAAATGCATTGGCCCATGCCTTGGCAAAGAAGTTTGTTCCAGATGATGGCGATTGTGTTTTGGATTGAAGAAGTCCCAGACGATTTAGTTCCAATCTACCGAAGGGATATTGACAACTTGGCTGCAACGCAACATTCTCATGATTTCTTTTAATTTCGGTTTCTTTACATGTTGCTGTAAAAAAAAGGAAGATTATAATATATAAAGATTAGTGGAGTGATTTAATGGTCAATAAAACCATGGATAACTTAGGTAATAATAGTTCAATTCATAATAATCACCTATTTAAAAAATAAATTTATTAAAACTTCAATTTAACATTACATGTACTAAATATGAATCTAAATGATTTTGTAGGTAATTTTTTTTTTATCAATGGTAGGTAATTTCAGTTTATCTTAAATTTAAAAATGCCTATAATTGTATGTTAAAATAAAGGTGCAAATTTTATAAGGGTAGATTGTTTCTTTTTTTTAGTACATATGGAGAAGGGGCACAAAAAATTTGAACCTACGATGCTACTCACCCATTTGGTATGAGGGTAGAAAATTGTTTTACTATCTCAAAAATCCTAAATTTATGTCTAGGCTAGTGTAGTTTCTACCTTAATTTAGTTAGTGCATTAGTTTTTTCATTAAAAACAAAGGGAAACTTATGAAATTAGTCATTATATTAATAATGTGTTAGGGAGTATTTATAATAGAGTTATGCAAACATTTAAAAATTTGCGTAATTATTTTTTGAGAATAGTTTTCTCATACAATTTTCCAAAAAAAAAAGAATAGCCTTTTCAAAATATATGAAAACATTTTAAAAAAGGAAAACCAGTATAGATTGAAATTTTGAGGAATTTTGAAAGAAAATATAAAATGATTAGGCGTGGGATTTGTTAAACCCTAGAAACTCGTTTCCCCCTCTAGCTTGAAAGAAACCCTAAAAGGGCGGCATCTGAATTCAGAATTGTGGTACAATGTCGATGTCGAAGGGTTCGAAGATGCTTCAGTATATCAATTACCGGATGAGGGTCACCATCCAAGACGGTCGCCAATTGGTCGGCAAGTTCATGGCCTTCGATCGCCACATGAACCTCGTCCTCGGCGACTGCGAGGAGTTCCGCAAGCTTCCCCCGGCGAAGGGTAAGAAAACCAACGAACAACGCGACGACCGCCGCACCCTCGGCCTCGTTCTTCTCCGCGGCGAAGAGGTCATTTCCATGACCGTCGAGGGTCCCCCTCCTGCCGAGGACTCCCGTGCTAAGGCCGTCCATGCCGCCGCCATGGCTGGCCCCGGCATCGGCCGTGCTGCCGGTCGTGGCCTTCCCACTGCCCCTTTGATTCAGGCCCAGCCTGGTCTCGCTGGCCCTGTCCGGGGAGTCGGCGGACCCGCCCCCGGCATGATGCAGCCTCAGATCTCTCGCCCTCCCGTTCCTCAGATGTCGGCTCCGGCCATGACTTATCCGGCTGCCCCACTCATCCGTCCACCGACTCAGATGCCCATGTTTCCAGGCCAAGGTCCACCTCCCGGTGGGAGAGGTATGCCTCCGCCCCAATTTTCAGCCCCCAGACCCGGGGGCGCCCCGCCTCAGCCATTCCAGATGCCTCCTCAATTTGCGCAGAGACCGATGGGACCTCCACCAACCGGGCCGATGATGAGGGGACCGCCACCTCCACCCAGGCCCGGAATGGCCGCCCCGCCTCGACCCGGGATGCCTCCTCCCCCCGGTGGTGGCGTTCCTGTCTACGGACCACCTCGTCCTGGCATGCCGCCTCCGCCCAACTCACAAAATCAGCAGCAAAATCAACAACAATAGTTTGGTATGTGATCTTTATATTTGGAAGTTCGTAGCATTATCCCTCTAGTATACCAATCTGCTTTGATTCTCATAATTTTCCTAGGATGCATCAGTTTAAAATTTAAAAGCACTATGATTAGAATGTATGCATTTGAATATGTTTGCGATTCCTCTTTATCCCGAATCAGTCACTATTGTATGGTTGATTGGAGTTAGGGACTGCCTCTGAAGGTTGTCACTAAAATTTGAAGGCTACCAAAGTGGGTTTAACTTAGCTGTAATTGGTATGTATCCTTGACAAGAGGTCGTCGATTTCAAGCTTGTTGGCCGACAACCTTTCTGCAGAAGGATTTTGTTCTAACGTATCTCCAGAATTAATTTCTTTGTCGAAGATAATCAAATCTGGATTAGGCTTCTTTATGGTTCTTTTGCTAGAGAGAAGTAATAGTTAACAATACTTATTTCATTGATGTATGGATAGACGGTAGAGAAAGTCTTATATATGTTAGTATTAGTTACAAAAAAGATTTCAATGAGATAGAAGGGTCGAAAAGCCATAATAACAAACAAGACGAAAATAAAATTCTCCAAAATAAGAGGTAAAACAATGAAGTGAATATTTTGATGCTTTTATGTGAAGACCTGAGCATTCCCGTATAGCCAAAGATTCCACAAGAAGACATTTATGAAAATTGAAATAAAGAATCTTGCTTGTAAGGAATCTTGGAACCTTCTAAGGGAAGTCTAGGGAATAATGTTGAGATGGAGAAGTTTTAGTGTCTCAATGTGTTCGTTGTCTGAGTATTTGCTGTTCTCAAAGTATAAACCAAGTTTAGTGTTTCAAGTTTAGATCGCCAATGAATAGGAACAGATGTCTTGTCATTTCCTTGTGTTCGTTAGTTTCTGACAGTATCCTCGTGGGTGTCTATTTAGGTGGTTCAGTCCGTGAGAACCCAATTAGGCATAACAGTAGGACCTTATCTCTATTGTATTTATTTTGTTACAAAACACTTTGATACTACTTTAGTCGTAATGATTTGATCTTTGTACTTTTAGATTTAGCACTTTAGTTCCTGTAGTTTTAAAATTTGTAATGATTTATCCCATAGGGATGGCCTCGTCGGTAGAAACTTGAGGTCTTCAAGATATTCTTTTTTTTCAAGGTATCCTTTGATGGTCCTACTTTTGAAATCCACAAATGAACTTAATTGTCAAATCTCTTGTTGTCACTTGGGTATGTAGTGGAGCCAAGCTCCGATTCCCAGTTAAAAAAAACGTAACAGTTTTGGCCCTATCCTTGAAATTCTAGTCTAAGGTTTAGAATGAAAGTTGATTTATTTATTATATATAAACTTTACATTGAAGTGTATGCTTTATTTTACTACTGTGGGGAGCTCTGTCTCGTTGGTCTGGTCTTGGCCAAGATCTGAATGCTTTACGGGAATAGTGAGGTGGTAAGGGTGTTAGTTACCATGTGAGTTTAACGAGTTACCTCACCAAGACGATTTTCTGCAGGACTTTTGGGGAAATTTTGGTCATACCAAGTAATTGAATTGTACATAACAGTCATTCTAGGATTCAAATTTTATCCAATATTGCGAGATCATCGTTATCATGCAATTTTATACTTTTTCCTTCCAACATTTCTCAATTTTTTTTTTTATCGTTACTTGTTGCAGACATTTACGTATAATGATCTGTGGAGGGGCCTTCGGTGGATATTATCTTAGTTGCTTCAACCAAGTTTCACTTGCCAGGGACTACTGCTTGGTTCATCTCCCTCCCCGGGTGCTATCTCTCTTTAATTTTGTGTTGATGCTGTTGTAGGATTCGACAATGTACTGTTACTAGCAAACTGTGGCCCTCGTTTTGGAATTTAACCATTAGATATACTTTTGAGTCCAGGATTTTAATGTGAATTGCCCATTCCCGCTGGCCGTCACGTCCTCTAGATAGATTTGTTTGCCCCGCTTTATCTTTTTCATCTGTGTTAGGCATTATATAGGTCTTTCGATTACGCAGACCTCAAATCTGAATAGTACGAAACTGAAGGTTCTGTATTTTGTGACCTCTCTCTTCTGTTAGTGAAGAAAATCTATATATTTTGTGCATGCATTTGAGCTACACTTTTTTCATCCCTGAAACTAATGTAATGTAAGGTTTGAAGGATTACTAAATGGGAGGTAGAAGCAACTTCTCAAGCCAGCCAACCAAGCTATGCTCTACCTTTTGGGGGGCATATACCAACTAGGAGGATCTAAGTTTTAAAAAATGGCCATGTTTTCACAGACCTTGATGATCCCATGTCTATGCACCAGCCCACAAGGTGGAGATATGAACAGGTCAGGATTTTTCTAGTGGGCCATATTTTTGTAGGCATTCATTTTTTAGAAATACTTATATAAGGAGGTAAGCCCTCTTTAATGTCTTTCTGGCAACCTTTGTAAAAAAAAAAAAAAAAAAAAAAAATTTCTTTTTAATATAGTTCAAACAAAATTTTTGCAACACCAAATAATAGCTTCATATACATTAAAGGAGGGTTTGTCTCTTTATTTAAAAGAAGTCAAGTATTTATCTAGTGAATTGGACAGGATTCATGGTAGTCATCTAGTATAGAATTAATTTTTTGCAAATTTTTTTGAAATGCTGGAGTTAGATGACTTGTCTTGTGAAATTGGAAGTGTATGTAAGCTGGCTTTAATACTATTAAGTAAAACAATGCAATAAAGTGCTAGTCTAACAAGTAATTGGCCGCAAATTTATAAATATATTTTAAATGGTACCAATATGTTACTTTTAAATATTGCTTT
Organism: Sicyos edulis; assembly: GCA_036507275.1. NCBI lineage: Eukaryota > Viridiplantae > Streptophyta > Magnoliopsida > Cucurbitales > Cucurbitaceae > Sicyos > Sicyos edulis. The sequence goes on along the minus strand of CM071859.1, from coordinate 24,757,027 downwards.
CTTTGAGTGGTTCCAATATGTTACTTGTATTTAAATACAAAGATCACTCTTTTTTCAACTTGCATCAGAAAATGAGCCTAAGAAAGATTGCTTCTTCTACAAGTGGCAGAATGGAATTGGTTATTTAATTTGTTAATGTATCGGAAGTGTTTGTTTATTGATGTAGAAGTTAGTGGTTCAAATTTTCTATTCTTTGTTGTTCATGGAATAGCTTTTGGGGTGAAATAATATAAGGTGTCCTCAGTATTTGCAATTGAATTAATTGGGATAGGGTTCTTTCTTTCTGGATATTTAGGTCAGCATTATTTTATTGCAATACATGTTTTTTTTTAGCAATTGTCAACTTCAACACATGGAGAAGTGATCAAAGTGTTGAAAGAAAAATGTTTTTGATGATCTTCATTTCTTAGATGGCGCGAGTGTTTGAATGTTTCTCTTTGTTCAGACATTATAATTTGTACGCAACTTTTAGAATTTTGGCTGAGTTTTTTTCTTAGAAGAAAAATGATTGATCTAAAGCATCATTTTTTATCATTGGGTATTGTATGTATTTAGAGATGTGAGAAAGTACATGTATTTGTAAAATGATTGGAGTATAATGTTATTTCCGAATTATATTAGGCTTTTATACTCCTAATTCTTCTTAACAATGTTAGAAACATAAATGTCGATACTTTGCAATGATGTTTTGGATCACAAAATGTCAAGGTGGAATGGGCTATCTATTTGTATGTATTGAGACTTAGACTAAATGTTCTGGTTTTATATATCAAACATTAAAATATTTTAAAATGTGGCATATTTTCATATGTTTTTTTAGTTTAACAACAACATTTAAAGTGAAGGATTCGAACATACAACTTCTTAATCGATGATATACGTCAATTATTGCTATTCAATTTTTAACACTTTTCTTTTTTAGTGAGCAGGATAAAGGGTGTGCTACCCATGGAGTAAGGTCATGAATGAAAATCAAGAGGAAGTGATGTAAATGATTGCAGAATCAGGTTCCTTTAGGCATAGTCAAGACTACATGATAAGTATTCCTCAACTTTGCTAAGTAGTTTTTTTTTTCTTTTGTGCTTTATAGATGGTCATCTAGCCATATGATGGCCTTTGGTTGGGCCCACCACTTTGACAACCACTTTGACAAATAAAAGTGTCAATTTGATGCCCTTATGTATGAAGAATAATCATAAAATTTCATAACAATTGGATTTTAGAATCCCATGCCCAAAGTTGAGATAGTTAATTTACCCTTGATTTCCCCTTCCAACTAACATCACTATTCCTTCGATCATATGCCAATTTTATATATGCCATAAAATATTGTGTCACACATATATCTTTCTTATTAGTAAGACCACATACTTCTATTTGAGAATGTTTAGACCATTTATAGTAAAATAGATAGATAAATTTTTATCAAACTTTCAAATGCTCAATTTTAATCTATGTACTTAAAAATAAGCATAAAATTGGGTTTTTTGATAAATTTTTGTTACTATTCTCTTACAAAAAACAACTCTCTCTTCCTTAATAAAATTTAGAAGTATACTTACATTTTGTCTTTGTATCAAAACTATTAAAATTATCAAATCAATTTTGATTAACTAACTTCAAATTTTTCATAGTAATAGATTAATTTGTTTTGAAGGATATGACTTAAAATTAGATATTTGAAAGTTAAAGACCTAAATGAAACAAAATTAGATAAATCAAAATGACATTTTAACCTAAAATAATATATTGGTTAATTAATTACAACATGAATGAACATTAAGGACTTAAATTGGATAAACTATCTTACTAATCAACAGATTGAGATTGGATATCTTTAATTACTCAAGCATAGGAGCATGCTTGAGGATTCATGGGCAATAAAAGCATGATGTTTAAACAGAACAAATGGATATGTTTGGTTAGATTATCATCTTCATAATCAAACTCCTTTTCAACTAATAATATCATTGTCAAAGTTAAATCATTTTTACCACAAAGTCCAATACTACCACACTATTCAAGAAATATTAAGAAACAGAGATCCTCACATTGCATGATATATTTGTAAATGATTAAAGAAAAGATAATCCACAATTATACTCCGAAAATGAGAAAAGTAAAAGTGGAACTACACAAAAGCAATGTGTGATAAGCTGTTTTTTTCCATGGCCCGACCAACATTATAATTGCTAATTATGCAATGCAAAAGAGGCAGTATATATATATATATAAATGAAATAAAGCATGTTAAATTATTATTTTAGTTACCTACTTTAACATTTTTATTTTATTTATCTCAACTTTTAAATGTTTTATTTCATTTTGAAAACAGGTTCACATCTTATTATTTTTTATATCAAAATTATTATTATTATACGAGATTTTGCATATATAATAAAAAAGACAAAGTATTTTTATTCATAACACAAATCAAAACTAATTCATTTGTTGCAGGAAATTCAAATTGAATTCTATCAACGATAAATTTCAATGAGTAATAAAGTTCTATAATTGGTTGAGGTTTATCACTTATAGAAATCATGTGTTATAGAAGAATTATTTTAGAAATTGTGTTGCAAACCTACAAATATAATATAAGAGGTAAAATGTGTTGTTGAAGGTAAATTCTCTAAAAATAATTTCAGTTAGTTAATTTTAAACCTTAAAGTGTGTTTGGGGCATCGATTTGGTTATGATAGACAAAAGGTTATGATAAACAATGAGTTATTACAAATGGTATTTGAGGAGCAAGTTATTATAATAGAGATTAGGATTATGTAATAAAAAGTAATATATGTAAGGTTTAAATAAATGGACACTCAAGTTTAAGTAACCAACGTTTATAATAAATTGTGGAGCAAACATGGGTTGTATTATTATAACCAATTGGACCGTTTAAAATACAAAAATGAAAGAATCTTAAAATAAAAAAATAAATAGGTTAATCTAACTTATAAATTGACCTAAGAGTGAAGTCTTGAGAATCAAAATGTTGAATTAATTTTATGTAACACCTATTTTAAAATTAATTTTTTTTAATAAATTTATAAGTTTATACCATTTTTTTCATGAGATACAAAAAAAAGAAAGATACTATAAATAAAGATCATGTGCACTAATTTCTCACTTTTGCCACGTGCGAGCGCCTAAAATTAAAGAGTCCACCGTCCCACAATATACCCACAAAACTCAAACCACTATTCACAATCTTCTCTTTCTCACGAGCGAACTTTAAAAAAATCGAACGTTGGGAGCAAATGGACAAACAAAAATAAAGAAAAGAAAAATAAAAAAAGGGTCAAATATGGTGACAGCCAATCAATTTCTCACACGTACCCCACTTTGCCATCACACCTTCTCTCAACGTCTTTGTTCCCTTTGTACTTCAACGGAATTTCTTACCATATTATACACATAAAAATCAAATCTTTATTATGAAATCCTAATTTTAAACTTGTGTTTCAATGTGGGTCATTACTAAAATATGAGATTTCATTACCAACAGCAATTTTCTTTGATAATAAGAACAAAGAAAACGTCTTTGTTGCTTCACTCTGTATTTTCTTTCCATTTTGTTTTTGGGTTTGAGTTAACAAAACGTTCGAATTCACGTTACCCAATAAACTTTTTGCAGATTGGCTAATTCCCCTTGCAAGCCATTAACACAAAACCCCTTCTTTTTTTCTCAACCCCTTTTCCTTCTCTCTCTCAATAGATTCCCAAAAAGTGAACAAAAGTTGAAGGGTCTGCTTTTTTGGCCATTATTATCACTACCCCATTTCAAAGGGGAAGTTTTCATGGTTGTTTCTTCATTGTTTTCTTGGAACTAGTTTCTTAGTTTCATTTTGGTGCAACCCTTGTTCCAATTTGAGACTGTGAACAAGCTTCTGCTTTAAGATATGAAAAGAGGAAGGTGCTTCTGATTACAACACTTAAAAAAATAAGTGTTTTTAGGGTTTGATTACTGTTTCCCTAATGGATATTATTCCTCTACTTTGTGTTGTTGTTGTCTGTTTTGGGATGTTTCTATGCACATCTTCTTTGGATGAATATGGAGATTCAACAGCTGTGTACATTGTAACCCTCAAGGAACCTCCTTCTACTACTCATTATTATGGTCAGCTTAGACAGAATACTACTTCTTTTAGGCTTGGTACTTCTAATGGATTAAGCATTCACAAACCTCCTAGGTACTTCACCATCACTCTTTTTCCCTTATCTCCTATGTTTTAGTGATTTACTTGATTTAATATGATGAAAACTTGTTGTGTAAGACATTTGCAATTACTGTAATGTTGTTGGTTTGTTCTCTTTTAAGTAGGTGATATTGGTTACTTTTCTGGGTTTTGGAAGTATTCATTTATTTCTCTTTCTTTATCATTTTGGTACTAGTATTGTGTTGGGAGGATGCAGAATTTGTGTTATATGTGGTTTGACTGCATGTACTAGTCTTCTTTCTTTGTTTCTCTGTAATTGAGTTTCATGGAAACTATCCCACAACAACCTTATGGACACTGTTATTTTGCTAATTTTGTATAATGTATAATCAATGTTTTGTGATTATGTAAAGTAGAAAATTATGAGCTTGATGCATCATGCACAATTAGTAACCATTGGTAGAAGTTATTATTTGTTTAACTATTTGTTCAGTCCTTCACACCATGTTAGTTGTTATTGGCCATACTGCCACGCTATTTTTCCTTTCTGTTCTTCATCCTATTTAATCTGTTCAAATCTTGTAATGTTTTTTAGCTATGTCTAAAAGTTACGTTTTTAAACTTTACTGCTTTTATGGTTTTTATTTATTTAGAAACATATCAAGAAAGCATCGAAGATATAGGTCTTACATAGCCCGAGTTCATGATTCATTCTTGAAGAAGGTCTTGAAGGGAGAGAAATATCTAAAGCTGTACAGTTACCATTTCTTGATCAATGGATTTGCTGTGTTCATTACCGAAGAACAGGTACAAGATTGTAATATATGTTTTTTGCATCAGCATCTTTGTTTCTGGACTTGAAGCTAAGATGGTGTTTCGTTGTTAGTTTATCTGATAAAACTTTCTCAGAAGAAATTATTTACAATCTACTAACACTTCGGCATCTAAGTTTAAAATATTCATTGAATATGTTTTGATTTACTGGTATCTTGTAATTTGAAGGCAACTAAACTTTCAAAGAGGCGAGAGGTGGTGAATGTCGTCATGGATTTCTCTGTTAGAACTGCTACGACCCATACTCCGCAGTTCTTGGGGTTGCCGCAGGGAGCTTGGTCTCAAGATGGTGGCTATGAGTCTGCTGGAGCTGGGATTGTGATAGGGTTCATTGATACTGGCATTGACCCTACACACCCCAGCTTTGCTGATGATTTGACTGATAACCCCTTTCCCGTTCCGGCCCACTTCTCGGGAATCTGTGAGGTAACTCCGGATTTTCCATCTGGATCGTGCAACCGAAAGCTTGTAGGAGCACGCCATTTTGCAGCATCGGCTATAACAAGGGGAATATTTAATGCATCTCAGGATTATGCATCACCATTTGATGCTGATGGACATGGCACGTAAGTATCTCTCTCTTTGTTTGGAGGTTTGTTGATCAAACTAAAGTTTCTGTTTGTTTGAATTAGAATTCTCAGTATTCCTTGTTACTCATGACTCATGGACTTAGTCGTTTGAAACTGTGAAAATAATATGCATTGTTCAGGTTCATAAAATTAGTACTATCCTTAGAGGAAAAAAGCTCTACAGAATTGTCACTTATTCCATTGCTTTTAGCATGTCCACTTTTTCTCATCTAAAAGGAAATTTATTCAGTTGGCTTCAGAAATTTATGTATTAATTTGACATTTCGACTAATATATATATGCAGGCACACAGCTTCGATTGCTGCTGGAAACCATGGCATTCCAGTGCTAGTTGCTGGACATCACTACGGAAATGCCAGTGGGATGGCTCCTCGTTCACAGTAATTAATCTGGACTTAGGCTACAGTTACTTTAGAGTGCATATAGTTGTTATTTTGTTTTTCCTTTGCTATACTAAGTTCTTATTTTCACTAATACTCTAGAGTGCATATAGTGCATTAGTTTCATTTGCTTCCTTGTTTGAGTGATTTCTTTGGCCTCTTTGTTCAGCATTGCTGTTTACAAGGCACTGTACAAAAGCTTTGGAGGTTTCGCTGCCGATGTTGTTGCTGCAGTTGATCAGGTGTGTATGCTATGCTTAATCGTTTTCTGTTATAAAAATTGTTCAGTTCTTACCATCCAGTGACTCTTCACTCCATCTCTCTCTCTCAACATGGTGGTTAAGAAACCAAGTGGGAAGTTTGGGGAATGACTGAGAGAAATGAAAAACCTGGTCAGCCAATTTTGAAAAGACCAATTCATTTCTCTCTTATATAATTGTTGTCATTTTTCTTCTGAAGGAAATGACTCATCTTCTATCTATTCTTTTGTATATAGATGAGGATACAGGATTACCTACTAAATAATAAAGAAGAATAAATGAGGATGCAGCTCTATTTCTCTTCTTCTTTTTTGTGTGTGTATTTTCCATATAGTAATCTATGATGTTCTTTGTAGGCTGCTCAAGATGGGGTGGATATAATAAGTTTATCAATCACACCGAATAGGCGTCCCCCGGGCATTGCAACGTTTTTCAATCCCATAGACATGGCACTGCTCTCTGCAGTGAAGGTCGGTATATTTGTTGTGCAAGCAGCTGGCAATACTGGACCAGCACCAAAGAGCATGTCTTCCTTCAGTCCATGGATCTTTACTGTTGGTGCTGCTTCACACGATAGAAGCTATGCTAACTCTATAAGCCTCGGCAATAATGTCACCATCTCGGGTGTCGGACTTGCACGTAAGTCTCTACCTGTCTTCATTATGGCTCTTATTTTTCTTGGCCTGCATTGAAATGATGATCCTGTTTCTTGGTAGATAAAATTTTAATTCTTATTTTCTTTTTCAGCTGGAACTTATAATGACACAATGTACAAGCTTATTGCTGCAATACATGCAGTGAACAATGACACACACGTTTCCGAGGACTTGTATGTGGGGGAATGCCAAGACTCCAGTAACTTTGATCGGGATCTGATCGAAGGGAACCTTTTAATATGCAGCTACTCGATCAGATTCGTGCTCGGGCTTTCCACAGTTAAACAGGCTTTACATACAGCTAAAAATTTGAGTGCTGCTGGCGTAATTTTCTATATGGATTCTTTTGTGATAGGCTTTCGGCTTAACCCAATTCCAATGAAAATGCCTGGCATCATAATTTCATCACCAGAAGATTCCAAGGTTGTGCTCTACCTTGTTAGCCATTTAACTTTGATTCTTGGTTCTAAATTTTATGGTTACAAATGGAATGGTTCGACCATCATGGATTGACCTAGTGGGTCAAAAAGGGTCGTGGGGATCTGGTAGCCACCTACTAAAGAATTAATTTCCTTGACAGTCAAATTGGGTAGAGTTTGATGCTTTGTTCTGTGAGAACAGTTGATGTGTGCGCAAGCTAGCTCGGACATCAAGGATATCAAAACCTTCTTTGCTTCAAAATTGGGACTTCAAAATGGATTAGGTTTATTTGTTCATATTTTTGTGGTTCTGATTCATGGTTTCTTTGGCAGATGCTTCTTCAATACTACAATTCTTCTTTGGAAGTAGATGGATTAACAAAGAAAATATCTAAATTTGGAGCTGTTGCCAGCATATCTGGAGGATTAAAGGCAAATTACAGCTCAACTGCCCCACAAATTATGTATTACTCTGCTAGAGGACCAGATCCAGAAGACAGTTCTCTTGATGATTCTGATATTATGAAGCCCAACTTGGTAGCTCCTGGAAATTCCATATGGGCTGCCTGGAGCTCTGTTGCCACCGACTCTGTCGAATTTCTCGGTAGTTATCTGCAACGGTTTTGACTTTAAATACAACATTAAGATTCAGATGTTAGTGGTTTAACTTTACAAACCTTCCAGGTGAAAACTTTGCAATGATGTCTGGAACAAGCATGGCTGCCCCTCATATTGCTGGCTTGGCCTCACTCATAAAGCAAAAGTACCCTAATCTTAGTCCTTCAGCTATTGCATCTGCGTTATCGACAACTGCTTCACTTTACGACAAGACTGGTGGGCCGATCATGGCACAGCGTGCTTATGCTAACCCGGAACAGAACCAGTCTCCAGCTACACCTTTTGATATGGGAAGTGGCTTTGTGAATGCAACTGCAGCTCTCAACCCGGGGTTGATCTTTGATTCCAGTAAGTAATTTATTTAACATTATAATGCGAGGATTCTACCTTACAAGAACATAGATCTGAGATTTATGGATGAAAATGTGAAAAGTTACAAGATCACCTTGAACCTCCCTCTTGGATATACTAACCCAAACCTTAACTTCTCATACATTTGATACCCAATCTTCAATCCCCTCCTGTTTATCACACTAATGAAACTAACTACTTTTTTTTAAAGCTCATATAACTAACTACTTGACATATTTACTATTATGCCCCTACTAAAATACCCTTAATACCCATATATCCCCAAGTATATAACTTACATATTGCCTACAATTAACATCATGGAGCTTACCTAGTGGTCAAGAGGGTCCTTAAGTAAGTAAGAGGTGATGAGCTTAATCCATGGTAACCACCTAGGAATTAATTTCCTACGGTCTCCTTGATATTCAAATGTTGTAGGGTTAGAAAGTATGTCTTGAATAGTCTAAGTGTGCATAAGCCCGCAGACATGGATTAAAAAAACATATAGCCTTTTTGATTGCTGTGATCGACCTCTTCTCACCTAGGAATTAATTTCCTACGGTCTCCTTGATATTCAAATGTTGTAGGGTTAGGAAGTATGTCTTGAATAGTCTAAGTGTGCATAAGCCCGCAGACATGGATTAAAAAAACATATAGCCTTTTTGATTGCTGTGATCGACCTCTTCTCTGGGTTTAGGGTTAATATAAACACAATAGAGTCCGTACAAAATTTAGCATCAAGAAATTAGTTTGGTTTAATATCTCAAGGAGTTGGCCATTTAACCCACACTAGATGATATTTGTACATAAATATAGCAGTCTAACTTACATTTTTATGAAACAAATAGGATAGTATCATCAGAGAGTTGATTTATGTTGAAAAACATAAGTTCTTTTCATGTACTCATTGAGGAAATACTGGTTTGAAATATTAGTATGTCACAAAATGAGTTTGTAAATATTTGAAACAGAAATGAACGTCCAGAACTGGTTTGAAGTGTTGTAATGGAATTCTCTATGATCCATTTAGTGTAGCAACTTCATGGTATAACATTCAACTTCGTGTTTGTAGGTTACGATGATTATATGTCGTTTCTTTGTGGTATCAACGGTTCAACTCCTGTGGTCTTCAACTACACAGGGCAGAACTGCGGGCTTTACAATTCCAGCATCACTGGAACTGATTTGAACTTGCCATCTGTCACGATTGCGAAACTTAACCAATCGAGAGTGGTGCAACGAAGTGTGACCAACATTGCTGGACCTGAGTTTTATAGTGTTGGTTGGAGTGCTCCTTATGGGATCTCTTTGAAGGTTTCTCCAACTCGATTTACAATTGGCAGCGGCGAGAAACAAGAGCTTACGATATTCTTCAATGCGACGATGAATAGCTCGATTGCCAGCTTTGGCAGAATTGGACTTTTTGGGAGTGCAGGCCATATTATTAACATTCCTCTTTCAGTAATTTTGAAGGTCTCATATAACAATACTACTAATTAAGAGTTTTGGAGGGTGTGTCAGTTCTCCCCCTTCATAGAAAGAAGAAAAAGATAATGTATTTTCTTTTTGTTGCCTTCTCCTGCCTCACAGCTTTCCCTTACTTTTAGAATAATTTGGAGGTGTGTTATAACCAATTTTTTCATTCATTTTATGATGTAAATGTTTTGTGATGTAAGAAAAATGAAAAACTAGCTTGTGTCCGCAATGAAGATTAAAATTCAAACGTGAGTTGATAATTGTTTTTTTCTCTCTCTTGTATTCAATTTTTTTTTTAGTACATATTGAGGGAGGGGGACAAATACAAATTCTCGGGCTCGAACCTGTGACGTTTGTGTCGAACTGATTTACAACCAAACAATGAAACCATTGCGCCACTCTAATTGAGTTATGTTTATGTTAGTAACTTACGAGCCTAACTAGTCAACAAATGGTTAAAGCATAATATGGCTGGAAAAACAATAAATTATCAGTTCTCAACTATAGAGTATGGTTATGGCAAATGCAAGCTGAACCCAACAATAATGAACATATATCATCGACCAAGACATTGCAAGTTGAAATCAACGACTATTGTTATTAAAAGAGGCTTTCCCCTCTTCAGGAACTTCCGTTTAGAGTTTGTTCATCACACATACCTAACACGAAAAGATTCATGGACTCAAAATTTTGTTAAGAATTATCCAAACTCCAATAACATAATACATCAAAATTTCCATTCCTTTTTCACACAACACAAATAAAGAAAGTTTCATCCTACCGAAATTCTAGAATGCCACCTAGCTCTTAGTAGTTGAAATTAACAATCTGCAGAAACTTGGGCCATATATAAAGCTTCTAGGAAGAGAAGAAATGGGTGATGGATATGAACAAAACCAATGAAATTCATAATGCACATCACCAATCAAAGACACAAAATTACAAGACAACGTTTATACTCATATTTACCTAATGGATGTATAGTATTTTTACTTGCAAGACAGAGACAGCTCTCAATGATTCCGTACAGAAAATTACACTAGTAGTAGAGTACAGACCCCTCAATTCTTCTAGTCCACAATTTACATCACATTCACAGGGTAAAATGTTCTCTGACCTCAAATTGAAGTTGACTAAAAAAATGAATGGTGACCTCAAGGGAAAATCCAGAGACAAACTATACAGAAATTTCCATAGCCATATTCTTACATCAAGCAGTATAGTAATTTACTAGAGATATATATAGATCGCTTCCTCCCATCCTGTTCAAGCCGCTGACAATAAATGCCATCGATCAACCACCATCTCACCAGGTTACCTTTTATCCGTCGTGACACCGACAACAACATTGCTCACCTATCATTCAGATTATTAAAAATGTCAACACATATTGTTGATTTTAGAGAGAGTAAAAGGAAAAGAACCACATGAATGCGTACCAATTTTCCACTTTCATCAACAGACATAGGGTTCTCAACAACAACAGTTTGGCTCTGAGACTGCAAAAAATGAAAATGGTGAACCCCCTACATGCAGAGGACTGAAAGGAAGGACATAAGAAATGAAAAGCTTGAAAACATACTGATGATGCAGGGGGCATCCCAGAGCTAATCGTTCCATTACGTCTGTGCACCGGAATTGGAATCCTCACATTGGATATCTGCAAATAGACGTCAATGGATGAGTAATGAACTGACAGCAAAATATCAGCATTAATCACCTATAACAAGAGAAAACGTCTTCAGAAGCATTTAACAGATTCTAACTGTACCACTTAGGTAGTATTACTGCCCCTCCTTACAAAAACATTCATAACTGGGGGTCTCACATATGGCTTCGTATCAACAAAATACTTCCAGCCCATCACATTCCGCTGACTCACAAACTAAAAACTATCTAGAAATTTCAGCGGCTTCTCAAAAAAAAAAAAAAAGAATTATACTTACACCAACATTAGTAATATAGTGACAGATTGCACATTTGACAGACGGAGCTCCATACGGAAACATGAGCGTTGTTCGGCAGTTTCCACAATTAACATGAGCAATCTGGTTCGTAGCTTTTTTTTAAACAGTCACAACACCCAAACATTAGAAGTCAGTAACCTATCAAACAACTCTAACATCAGAAAATTTTGACCGTCTAATAATAAATACTACAGAAACCAACATAAACGAGACTAGAATTGGCAAAATAAGATCCCACATTCCAATTGGAAAAAGCTTCATTTCCCAAGCCGACTATCCCAGAAAAAGAACTAAGAAACAATTCCCCTAGGGTGCAATTGCAAGCATACTAATAATAAAAAGATTCAGAAAAAACACTTAATAGTAATAATTAGAAGAAAAAAATGCAATACAACAGAAGTGTTTGAGAGAAATGATAAGTAACAACATCGTTATTTTTGTAGTCAATCGAAGCAAAACCTACTTTAAAAGATATTATATACTTTTTTCCTTTGAGAGAAAAAAAATGAGGCAATGCAAAAGAACCAAGAGAATTAAAGCAGGAAAAATCAATAATTTAATCATCTCAACACTGAAGTCTTACAGTTACTGCCATCCCTAGTTCACTAAATAAATCAAACACATGGGAAACTCTGCCAAATTCAAATACCCTTTACACCCTTCAAAATATCAAAATCAACGATAATTTTCTCCGTACCAGGTGCAAGGTTCACTGTATGGCAGCATGAGCACCTAACACTTGCTGCCCCATGTGCGTACATGAGCAACGTCCGGCAACCTCCACATATAAGTTGAGCCATATCTGTTCCTGCACAAGGCCCAAGTCTCTGATATAAACTTCAAAAGAGTTAACACATGACGAATAGCAATGAGGGACTTAAAGCAGTTAAATTATGTGCTGATAGGAATGTGATAGATTAATGATGTAAATGCTACTCCCTCTTTCAAAACTCTAGCTACTCTACCCTTCTCACTAATTGGAAGGTTTCTTTTTATGTAATTTCTCTCATGGGGTCTTCCATTTTGTAATTTCATACATGCATTAAATTGTTTCTTATCCAATATAAAAAAGACTAATAAAAGAGGGGATATCCATCCAAAACTACATTGGTCTAAAGAGAACTATAAACACACCAAAGTTCCACACAACTCAAGTCTATTGACATCTAATGTTACACTTTTAATCTACAGATAGTCTTAGCAGAATAGTTCTTTTAATAATCATCTATTACCTCTTGTGAGAATTCAGAGCATTAATCAAACATAGATATATAGGGAGAGAGAGCAATGCACACAATAATTATGCACAAAAGATACTTTCTTATTATCAGAAATGAAGAAATAATCATGTACTCACGAGAAGAAATAAAAGACCAAATTGTTAAAAACTTGGGATAAAATCTTATAAATATTTTTTCTTAAGCTCTTGTAAACGATGATTTTTGAAATGTAAGCTCACATCATGATAGGACCTTGGGGAGTATACTTACTTTTTACCGAAACATGCTTCATTAGTTAAATTTTGTGTCCAATTAAGAAAAGGTCAATATCAGATTTAAGATCTCTATATCAGAAGGCACAACATATGCAATAGGAGAACTAGTAATCCATTATCAACAAAAACATTCAAATACATACATGAAATGAAACTACTAGAAAAGTTCAAGATTCAATTGAGAAAAGAGAGAGACAATTATTTTTTATGAGAAACTGAGCATCCAGTAATCAAAATGAAAGGAAAAAAAAAGTCGCACAAAAAAATCAGGTACACATAACATGTCCAAACCCTAACTACAAAAATAAACTTTAATTCAAAGAAGAGATATACTACATTAATGGCCTGATATAAAAAAATAATACACAATGATCACGAATCTCTAGAAACCTTGGTTGTTATTTTTTCTTTTCTTTTGTCTTGAGTCCAAATATAGACCCTTTCAGATTTTATGATAATTTTCATTTGTTTGAATGTCACTTAAGATGTCAATTATTTTGAGTAATTTCATCTCCATGTCATATTTGAATTAGGAAACAAAATCACTCACTTGGCCATTCTCCCTCTGGCCCAATTAAATAGTCAGTCAAGCAGATTATGGTTATGTTACTTAGTAGCACAATGCATTTATTTTTATAATTTCATGGACACCCTTTAACTGCCAAGAGGGTTGCTAAGACAAACAAGAAGTATACCAGGAGGAGGAACTGAGGTGACTGTATTGCATAATGCACAGCATACATTGGTAGCCCCTCCAGGATAAAGAAGAATGCTCCTACACCCACTGCATACAAGTTGGCTCTGCATAGCTGCTACATCAAGGGACAATATCAAGAGCCTACTATGACAAGACTAGCTAACCAAGAACAGCATGAGCTATATGCAAGATTGACATGATGAACAAATATAAAATAACATCACCCCATGTACAAGAATTCCAAATAAAGTAGAAGGTTCACTTCAACCAGACAAATACCAAACAAGTTGCAAAAATATAAATTTCATTGGGAAAAATACTCCCTCTTCTGCCATAAATTTATTGACGCGCGCTGTACATAGAAATAAGGTTTTAACTGAAGCCAAAAATAAACCTTTCTATTATTTTTTTTTGAAATCCGTGACTATCTGTGCAAGCTTGCGCGCCCCTCGACTAATGTGTCGAAACATACCAACATTTGGATGTCAAGAAAACTGAGGAAATTAATTCCTAATTAAACCTAACTATTGAAAATGGTAGCAAGGTAACAGAGGGATAAAAGTAGATCAACCACGAAAATAAATTCTGAGAACAAAAACAGATCTCAAAGAGTTTTAAGGTTTTTCTTTAACAAGAACCCATTTTCCATTTCATCTTTCAACAACAACTAATTGAAAAATGTAATCCGATTAAGAAGCTCTTGTTGTTCTCAGCCCTTTTTGTACAGCACCGCCTATTCGATCAATACTAAAATCTCTCATTGTTTTATGTACGTATATAACATTGCAAAACTAAAACATAACGTGTGATTGGCAAAGAACATCCCTAAACTAAAAATTACCCCTCATCCAATGAAAACCCATTAGGGCAGCAAAAAAAATTAGAAGCCCAAGTCTCTAACCAAAAAAAAAAAAAAAAAAAAAACCCAAGAAAAAATGACCTTGTCCTGATTATCTACCAAAACGATCACGTAGAATTCCCAAGAATGAAATATGTGAATTATTCGAAAACCAAAATGACAAATAATCTCATCAAACGAAAGCAATCAAAACGTAGATTACAAATTACAGAGATGGATAGAAAAGGAAGGGAAAAAACCTGAAAAATGGAAAAGGGGTAATAATTATGAAGAAAATGATCAGCTATGGAGGAGGAGGGATGGGGATGGAAGCGATAACTGCCCTGCAAAATTAAAATTCCAGAGAATGGGATTTACAAAAACGAAGACGGTAATTCAAGAAACGAAGAACATTTCTTTTTCTTTTCTTTTTATTTTTTCTTAAAAAAAAAAAAAAAAAAAAAAGAACGAGCAAAATATCGACGATTTTTACCTTTTTCCTAATGAATATTTTAATCGATGAGCGCGTCGAATGTGTCAACGCATTAAACATGAAAAGAAAAAAGGATTAAAATATATCTTTAACTTTGGTAGGTCTAATTTTAATTTGTGTATAAAAAAGGGTCTAATTTTTAGTTCTGTGCTAAAAAAAAACTCAAAATTGATTTTATGGAAATAAATTTTCTTAAAAAATGTACTCATTTCCCCTGTAAAGTTTAGAAAGGCATTTACATTTTATATTTATTTGTATTATTGTTAATTCTAAGGTTAACTTCAATTTAATCAGCCAATAAAATAGTACTTCAACAGTATCAATGTACACTTCAAGACCATTATGTTGTAATCTAAAAAAAAAGAAGAAAAAACTTCAATTTAATGATCATCATGTATTACTTAATAATCAATTGGTAGGTTTTAATTTCAACTGCATTAGAATTAACAATTTTTTTTTAATTAATTATATAAAATAAGTTAAATACTTCAACATTTATAAATCAAATTGAAACAAAACTTAAAATACTAAGAATAAGCAATTCTTTTAATCCTTAAAAAAAAGTATTTCTTTTAATATATTTAGTTCAATTGCATTGAATAAGAATTAAAACAGGTGACTGACTAAATATAGATTATAGAAAAACTCAAAACATAATTCTAGCATTTGCCATTAGTAGTTGATTTTGAGGATCACAATTGGACAAAATTGTAACTTTGGGAATTCAAACAATTTTGAAAATGTGAAAACCATACAGGACATTAAGTAACTAAACTTTTAACCATAATTTAATTAGATGGATAATACCCAACAGCTGAGACCAGAGTCCCACAACAAATATACATCGACTAATTCATTAATGTTGATAAAGGAAAAATATATGATTCACATAACCAAACAATATTATTTGACTTTAATCTCAGTTCAGTTACGCCGTAGTGAGGCCAACCTCTTCTCAAGGTCGTCAACGTCAGTAGATTGAGAGCTGCAAGAAATTATAGATTTATTATTACCTGCTAGCTCTGTATCAGTAAAAAGAAGAATAAATTATATATTGATATTATCAGCTTTAGCAGTACAATATGCCAATAATATTTTCTTTATATATGTGACACCATTATGCCGTTAATATCATCACTGTATACCCACCATATCGACGTATACTCAATATGATCAAGAAGTCATGGATTCAAATATTAACCATTATGCCCAGAGTATCACATCTCATGCCCATCTGGGTTCAAAAATTTTCCCAAAGAGGAGCTTGATTGAAGGTTTATTATAGTGTACGGTATTCCAAAAGAGATGATATTTATCTATATAGAATAAGACTTGTCAGCAATAAGGATCCCGCGTTTGAAAGGTCATAAACGTCTGTATTTCCTATTTTTCTCACATGTAAGTGTGGGCTCACCTTAGTGTATTTGTGAAAAAAATGTAAAATAGGTAACAAAAAACCTATTATGAGGCTGCCGTCTTTGGTCATTTTCAGGGTAACTTTCATCCCAATATACAGAGAGTTTCTCCCGTGAGAGGCTGATTTCTGAGTGACTGTACCTTATAGTGTATTTGTGAAAAAAATGTAAAATAGGTTTATAAATAACTTATTGTGAGGCTGCCCGTCTTTGGTAATTTTCACGGTAACTTTCATCCCAATACAGAGAGTTTCTCCAGAGGTGAGAAGAGAGTTTCTCCGGTGAAAGGCTGATTAAATTGCTGGTGAATTGGTTTTAAGACCATGTGAGAAGCCATTTAATGCTTTCATGTGGCCACTAAAATTTTCTGGTATATGCAAGACCAGCCCGTATAAGGATACCGAGAAAAACAATCCCCATACCAATGCATAGGGCTATTATTATAACCTTACCTGGGGGTAACTGTATTTTCAGTCTTTCTTGCTGCAGCTGCAATCCGGCCTTTAGGCGCAGAAGATAACTGTCAGCAGTAAGAAATTAACGTCAGTGAGCAAGAAATTTTTCCAAAAGTGAAAACATAACAAGTCTTTGAGATTTGTTCATGGTCAAGAAACCAACCTGGGATGCGATATCAACGCCGATCTCATCAAGAACCTACAAAGAGAACAAAAACAAACATCTAGTTAGTGATCCTTGAATATAATTTAAAGTTCAATCAAAGATCTGTCACCTACCTGATTCGTAAGCTCCTCAGTTTCCTCCTCGGCCTCATCCTTATCTAAAGTTTCATCTATAGACTCGGACATCATTTCAATCTGGACAAAGAAAGTATGATGAGTGGAGAAAGAACAAAAGAAAAGATAAATATACTATAGGTTAATTTTGCATCCAATACTAGGAAACATTCACTATATGTTGGGCAAGGCCTTTTTTTTCATTCTAAATCTAACCCCTGGGGTGAAAAAGCAAAGTACTATTTTACTCCCCTTTCATTTTTCTTTCCTGCTTCTCTTTTGCCTCCAAGAACATTGATCATATTACAAATAGCTGTTAACAATTAAGGCCCCGTTTGATAACCATTTTGTTTTTCGTTTTTCGTTTATGAAATTTAAGCTTACAACAACAACTACTTTACTATACCTTTTTTCTTATTTGGATATCTACATCTTACCTATATTTTAATAAACAAAACTTTGTAAACAAAAAAAAGTAGCTTCCAAAAGCTTGTTTATGTTTTTGAAATTTGGTTAATATTCTCCTACTTTCTTAAGGAAGGATGGATACATTGTAGGAAAGATGAAGGACTTAGTAGGAAATTTGAATAGAAAATAGGCTTAAATTTCATAAACAAAAAATAAAATAATTTTCAAACGGGGCCTAAAATACTCAGATATAATGTTTCAGTACAATTAATACAAATCAGACAATGAGAGGAAAACTTTGAATGAATTGGCAGCACAATTTGTCCCTTTTCTTTGCACTTCAGATATATCTCTTCAAAACAAAAAGTTTAATGTGGCCATTGGTGTAAATTCAACTCTCTCCCTTTCCCCTGGCAACTACTATACATCATATTCATTAACAAGAAAAAGAATGGTGAAACTGGGAATGTTACCGTCATGTCCAACTGTGCCGACTGCTTCTGAAACTCCTTAATCACTTTAATCTGCTTTGCTGGTGCCATTTGCTGCAACATGAAACAAAGATAATATTGAGTGTTTGGTTATGAATATGATATACACGTTGGTTTAAAATAGTTCTTCAATTTTACTTCCACTTCTTTGCTAGTGTGTGTCATTCTTCCTTTTAATAGTAGAATCATAACAAAATTAGGGCCATCATATTCTCTTTCGTGTGTTTTACCTTATTCATTGCAGCCATTGCTTTTGTTGCACCCTTCATTCCAGTAGACATTGAAGTGCTAGCATATAATGCCTGAAAAAGACAGCACCAACCAATTATTTTCACTAAACTAAAACAGAAGGTCAACAAGCTTCCACAGTCAGGATGGTCACCTGTGTATGAGTAGCTACGCCTCGAATTTGGGCACGACTCCCTTGTAGATTAGTTATCTGTTGACGTAGACGTACAAGCTGTCGAGCTAGGATTCTAGTGGCAGCCTATATGTTAAATTAAAAAGAAATATGAAAATATGGAAACATTTTTACTCATGGTTGGTAATTTGAAACTTTGAAATTATGAATAACCAGCAAGTGGAGCACAATCCATAATAAGACTAACATGGTTGGCAGCAATGGAAAGGGCCAAGTCATTTATATGAAGCTAATAAGCTTATCTTCCAGTAGATATAAGAAAGTTAACTTGCCTCATTCCCAGTTTTAGCAGTTTGCTTTATTTCTGCCACCAATTTTTTTTCCTGAAATAAGAAAGAGTAGGGAAATCTGAGAGAAGTGAAAGGTAGTAATAGAAATGAAAATCAAAAGAGAGTTTACACCATACCTCCAACTGAAGAGATGAAATTTCTCGCTCAATGCCTAAAAATTGAAAAACATATAAACCACAAACGTATGAATTTGGTAAAAATGAAAATTCAAGGATGGAGTTTGATGAATTTACTGATACCCAACATAAGAAAATAAAATTCCCGGTCTGCATCGTGCCGATGAAGCCGATGAAGTAGTAATCATGGTTGAGGATAGCACAAGTCAAGGAAAGGGCCCTTAACTCAGCATGCTTTTGATTTGCAATCCTTATACCACAAATACCTCAATTACCAATACATATAATGTTCAGTTATTCTAAAAGTATGGGTTGACAGTAGAAATAAAAAAGGGTAGTTCTAACTTTGTTCAATAAGTTATTATGGTAGAGGTCAACCCTACACAACTTAGGTAGGAAAGAAAAGTGACAAGGTGAAAATTAATAACCAGGGCGGGGAGTCTCTCTGCTTATAGCTTTTCTACCCTCCTTGTTAATTGGGGTGGCCTTTTGTAATTGCCCTCGTGGCCCCTTTTCTCGTTTCATAAGTCAATGAAATTGTTTTTTCTTCACAAATAAACTAGAGCGAGGAGCTGAACTAAAGGAGTAATACCCCTCCATTACCAACTTTACGTGTTGCTAATCAATCCGTAGGCCGATGACATCCGAAGTGAAAGAGAATAGAGGCATTAGATTTTCCATTGCTAACAACCATCAGAATGATGTGAAGCTTGTACAGTGCTTGTGCATAAATCAATTATTAGGAATGTTTGCATCTACCATCCATTGCAAAAGAAACAAAACAGACAAGAAGCATTTGTGTTTGGGGGTTTTGAAAATAGCATAAAAAAGATTGTTACCTCTAGTGGCAACAGCCATTTCTCGTTTGCTGGTGCGAAGTGCATCTGTAATATAAAAGCACACAACATCATTGTTCATGTTTAATATACAGTAGCCAGTCTCTCGGTGCCTGGCCTAGGGACGGGCGTGGTTACCGTGAACAGCCCTAGCCCTAACCCTAACCCTAGCCCTAGTCCTTCCAACCACATAAATAATCCTAATATTTTTCATGAAAACGATGATCAATTTCAAAACCTAGCTCTGAATCGTTCAAAATAGGGGAATCAACCAGTGAAATTGAGAAATCGAAGGTTAGATCAAGTTTACATACCTTTGGGAGAGGTTTTCTTCCTGAAAATGTTCATGTTCATCGCCGAATTGTAATTCTACCCCACGATCGATCTTCACAATTCCCAAGATTTCGAAGCTAAGTGTGAAGCTCAAATTTCTTGTTGCTTTTAACAATATGATATAACAAACAAACGGCGCTCAGCAAAGTAGCCGTTACCAATCCCCACTTCCTAAACTGCCCTTTTCTAAAATATCAATTTTGTATTTTTATATTCCTCTTCTCCAACGGCTCTAAAATTGTCTTTCTAGACTCTAAATCCAGAAATTCAACAATGAATTTAAGTAACAATATTTCTTTATTCCACTTTTCCAATCAATCTTAGATTTATTGATGTTTGGAATTCCTAAAAAATTCTAGTTTAAGGGTAAATTACATGTATTTCTTACGAACAAATATTGAGATTATAGTCTCTCAAATTGAAAAAATTTGAATACTTTAAGAAAGAATGAGTATTTCATGATAAGGTTATATATGTCATCGTCTTTCAAACTTTGAACTTTTTTTTATATAATTTTTTTTATAATAATAGTATATTAGTTAATGAATTGATTTTTTTTTTCCAGATTGTAGGATGAAACTTTATATATATTCTTCTGCTACCTATTCCCACTTAAATTTTCTTACTAAATTTTCTAAACTCACATATCCCTCAGCAAAGATCTTTCAACTCCTTGTCTCTAAAAAAAAAAAAAAAAAAAACTTTCAACTCCTTCTATTTCCTAAATTATTTTCTTTATTTGTACTTCACCCTCGTGTTTCGGAACAAAGATTAATATATATAATTAGATTATGTGCATTTGATTTTGAGCGATTAAATTATATTTCTATATGTTTTTGTTAGAGATCAAATATTGAAAACGTGATAAATCCTCACAATTTTTATAAAATTATAGAATTAATGTAAGATTATCTTTAATTCCTCTATTAATCTTTAAAATAAAGCTGTCTAATACATTTCTTAAGTAATTAATGTACATTCAAACAACATGTTTCTTTCCTTAAGAATAGTTAAAGTGTGCTTCATCGAACATTCACGAATATAAAAAAAATAATGTAGACAAATTGGAGAAGACATGTAGAAAGAAATCTTTTTATTCTCTAGATTTCCTTATGTGGTAATGAAAAGTGTAATTTGTGTGCTATACATGGATATATAATTTAACAACCCCCAAGAAAATATCTTCAATAGAAATCAAGTGAACTTTATGCTCCGGTCCTCACATCCATAATTTTTATTTTATTTATTTTTGCTGTTTTGAGTGGACGACGAAACTTCGATTATTAAATGGCACCATCCATAGAAATATTGTGTTGTATTATGCTTTGAACTCATTGATGCTCTGTGATTAGTAAGTGGGGGTCTCCCTGATGCGAAAACGCATTTTGCATTCGCTTGCGTGGAATGCATCAACATTCGCTTAGCACTTCCCACGCGCAAACGCATATTACATTGCAGCGCATTGCTCCAATGCGTTCTGCATGTGTTTGCGCATCAACATTCTATATCCGTAGTGCGCTTCTACGCACCCACATTCTGTTTAATGTTTACGCATCCTGTAATAGGGTTTAATGAGAGTGTCTATATAAACTCGAATTAAATCCTAGCCGTATTATGACAGAATTCTCTGTATCTATAAATTTTCGTTTCTCTCAATAATATTGCTCGGGTGGACTAGTCAACACAACGTTGTTGAACTACGTAACTTTTGTGTTGTTTTCTTCTCTCTCACGTTTACAATTATCAGTTTTTCATATCTTCATTTTACGATTGTTGATTGTCGTTTTCATGACATGTTGTTTATTAAGTGGACCAATATGTTCTCAAATTCAGATATGGAGAATGAGGAAGAAAGATGTATGGATTCATGCACAAACACATTGTTTCAAAACGATGCACATATCAATTAGCTAGTTTTATAAAATTCTTACGTTTTGGTTCTCTCTCAAACATTATATTGTGTTTTGATTTTTTGAATTGTTTGTACTCAATATCATCCGTTTAGAAAGTTAATCGTTCCCCATTTTTATTCTATTTGTTCTTTCAAAGGGTTTTTTTTTTCAATCTTGTTTTTTGTACGTAATTACGTATATAAAAAATAGCAAAATTGCTCTTGTCAACTTTTACCAAGACAATTTTAATTATAATATTTTTTTATTTAAAATATTTCATTTTTGTGTGTTATTTTTTTTTTCATATTCATATTTGCAGTAAGTTTTATCTCAATTAAACTTCAATTGTCACACATATAATGCAGTAATAAATCTCAAATTTCTGCCACTTTAAAGTGAATCAAAAGATCTGAGAATTGCCTCAATTTAAATCACATTAAAACAAGCTTGGCAAAAGAAACTGCCAAGAAAATACCTCTCGGAGGATCTTCGATTTTAAATTGATGGCCATATATACTCCTCCGTGAATGAGTGCTTCTTAATCATTCATAGGACATATTAGAGAATACGAGGTTCCAAAAACCAATTACCTTATAAATATGTTGAAAAATCCTCACCTTTTCAATGTGGGACAATTGCCACAAGGTGAGTATCTTTAACATTTTCCCTCAACCTGACACCATATATGGAAGTCCATCTTGAAATTGATCCCATCCGAATTTTTGTGGATTGAAATACTTACTTTTGGCAATGACGGGATTAACTCATGTCCCTTATAAACATGTTGAAGAATTCTCATCTTTTCAATATGAAACAATTGTCACAAGGTGAGTATCTCCAACATGACAACATTCTTCAATATCTCAACCCTCACATGTGAACATGGATTTACACGATCTCCGTGAAATCATTAGTTTTGAACTGGTTTATAACCAAACAATGAAATCACTGCACCATTAACTCATTCGGTCAATTATGTATTTGCTAAGCAATAATCTAACGATTAAAAGTGTGGTAATGAACAAGAGCGACATAATTCAAATCTGTATTTTTAATTGTATGAATGAAGAAGAAAAAAAACTGCGGGCAGCTCAGAATTTGACCGGTCAAAAGAAGTCTATGGAGAGCAAGCGTGTGGGTTCGTATACCAAACGTGCAATTCGTGGAGCTTTTTTTTTTTTTTTTTTAAAGGAATATATATATATATATATATATATATATATATATATATATATAATTGTGTCGGCCAAGGTATATGTCGTTTTCCTAAAAAGCCCCTTCCCATTTGCATCCTCTTCTCTTTTATTTTGATTTTAATTTAAATGGTTTTTTTAATCATCTATTCTTTTCCTCCCCTTCACTATTTTCCTCATCTTTTTTCTATTCCTTTCATTTAGAGGGGAAATAATTTTTTTTTAAAAAAAACCAATGAAATCGAACCAAATAAAACGATTCAATAGATCGGTTACATAGCAATAGTTGGATCATTTCATTTGACATTTTAGAAAATCGAAATATATTAATTGGAATCGATTTATTAGGAAAAGAACCAACATAAAATCAAACCGAATCAAAATTTATAAATTCTAATGAAAAATAAAATATATGAGATATGAAAGAAGAACAAATTTAGATGTGAAATATGAAACAAAAATATAAATTTTGTATTATTTGATGAAAAACATTAATTTTTTGTTAACAAAATTTTATTTCCTTAAAATTAATTTGAAAATCAAATTGTAGATAGGGACAAAAATCAAATAAATCAAATTCTGAATGAAATTAAAGTTGAAAATCAAACCAGATGAAAATCGATCTAATATTTTACCATTTACTGAATATCGATTCGAATCCAATTGTTGATAAATCGATAATGTCGTTCACTTATCAGTTTGACACAAAACTGACAAAAATGAACCAAAATCATCTATACTTTCATCATATTAACTTTATTCACTTATTTTATTTAAAAAATATTACTAGCCATTTTTATTTGTTTATAAACAAAATTAATCGCATCTATTTTTAATAGGATAGAAAATTCAAATTCGAATTTTTTTTTATTATCCAGTTAAACTCGAGAAACATTCTATTTTAATCATATTAATCAAGAAGTACTTCTCAAAAAAATAAAAATAAATAAATAAGAAGTAATTCATAAAGATTTATTAAAACTTTAATTGGAATGGTGATGGATTGGATTCCAACAGCAACATTAATTTATAGATGAAGTGGTGAAGAAAAACTTGGCTTGAAAGAATATTTATTCTCATTACACACATTATACTATTTGGGCATCATATTTAGCTTATATATATATATTTTTTAATTTATGCTTAGTACTAATTATTAGTACTCTAACTATTACATTAATTATTATATTAAGTTTAACCCAAACAAATCTCTCCACTTGCCCCCCTTTCCCTACACGTTAAGAAATCGCTGTCTTAAGATATTAATCTTTCACTTTGCCAAAAGAAAAAGAAAATAATAATAAATCCTTCTTTTTTTTCTTTTTAATTATCAAGTTAGCTTCTAGGAGCAGACGACAATTTTGCACTCTAATCACAACGTGATTACTGCTATATCAAACCCCGTAACGTTTTCTTATGATGAAAAGAAAACTAGATCTTTATTTCAAAAAAAAAATCTATAAATTTATTTTTCTTTTTTCTTTTTTTAGGCTTCTTCATTTACATTTTAAGATTTAGATAAAACTTTTTAAAATCAACACAATATATGAATTGAATTTTCTAGTCTTTG
Source organism: Sicyos edulis (assembly GCA_036507275.1). Taxonomy (NCBI): domain Eukaryota; kingdom Viridiplantae; phylum Streptophyta; class Magnoliopsida; order Cucurbitales; family Cucurbitaceae; genus Sicyos; species Sicyos edulis. The sequence goes on along the minus strand of CM071859.1, from coordinate 24,732,094 downwards.
AATTGATGTTATAGTGTTTTATTTGAGCTGAATTCATATTCATATAAACATTCTATAATTTTAATCTAAAGTTTACCTTTTTTATCTATCTGTCTCTCCAATTTAAAAGGTATACATATATATCAATACATGAAATCTTATCCTCAAAAAGAAAAAAAAAACATGAAATCTTAAAATAAGTCAACATTTAATTTATTGGGCTGGTAAGGTATGGGCTGGTCGAAATTTTCAGAGGTAACCGACCTCTTAGTAAGGTGAAAACCCTTGCAGGTTGCCGGTTTCCTTCGATTTTCCAACAAAGCTTGGAGAATGGGAGGTTGTGTAGGGCGTGGGTGGTCCGTCGCTTCTGTGGAGCTACGGCTGGCGCATCAGAAGGCCTCCAAGGATGCTCCTGTTGTTTGATCTCTTCTTAGTGCAAGATCGTTGTGGATGTGTCTCCGGCAAGGCGTGCTCGTGGCTGGAGATCGACGCCTTTTGACAGAGGTAAAATGGGGTTTAGTGGAAACAGGGAAAGCCACATTGAAAGAAAGGGAAATGATCCAATGAGGTCAATAGCTCAAATTTTTCTTGCAAAAGACGTCGATCTGGATTTATCATTACCATTCAGACATATAAAATGGACTTTTCCCCTCTTTTCTTTGCTGAAGGTGGTGCTTTGTCTCTATGTTTGTTTTTAATTTACTTTCTTGGAGCTAGAGGTTTTATTTTTCTGTTGTTTAGGATGAAGAAGGAGCTTGTTGACAAAGGTAAGTTTAGGAGGTTGAAAGATTGGTCCTTGTGGGGTGATGGAGGGTCCGCTCTGGATTCGCCTTTATCCTCGTTAGTTTTGGTGGAGTCCTACACTTCAGTCATCGACATGGTTATCGGTTTACTCCCCAAATCTTCTCAAAAGTCAGCCAATGAGGCATTGACAAGGTTACTAAAGCTTTTTGAATTGAATTCTTTTGAATTCAAGTCTTCAAAAGCTGTTAAGGATTATCAACTTTCTACTTTTAGATTTCCCTTTATTCGTACTATTCTTTTTTTTTGGCTCCAATTCAACTTGTGAAATGGGGCTCAAGGCTTGTATCAAGGATTATTTGTTGTTAGGTTGTAAGGGAGGCTTATGCCTCAAATTTGGTTAATGTTATGGTCGTTGATGTTTTCAAAAAAAAAAAAGCTACGGAATTAAATAGAAAAAAAATGGTATAGAGTCTGTCTATTGACAATTATGTGTCTATTATTTAGGCTTAGTATCAAGTTAGTCTATATAACTTTAACCCTTCATATTACCTGCCTATATGACTTGGTTAAAAATCATGAATCATCAATATTAAATCAAATTAAAAAAAACACTTAACTAAATTTTCCTTTTTATATATATAGAAATTAATGATGAGCTCATATTCTTCATAGTTTGTTTACCTCATTAATCTTCCGAGGCAAATCACTTGAAACTGCACACTTCTTTTTTCACAAACTACTTAGAAATTTTAATATTTTCCATTGGTAAACTTTAAAAGTTCATTTATATTTTTTTAAGATGTTCAAAACCCATATAAAAAAAATGTTCAAAGCCTCTCACATAAAGGTGTTTAATGGGGGAGAAGAATGAACATTATTATAAAGAATGGTTAACATAAGATAAATGACATAATTATTAAAAATCATTATCTATATTTAAGACTCATAAAATAATTATAAAAAATAGTTATTTTTAAGGTGGAAAATTGACAATAAAGAATAATATATTGGTCATGAAAGAAGAGAAAGGAAAAAAAAAGTATGTAAAATGAAAAGGGATGGTAAATAGGCCAACATGAACCGTTATTCAGCAATACTAGAGTATATCAAATATCAGAGGTCTTAGATTCGAGTCTTTCCATCCCTAATTGTTGTAATCTAAAAAATAATAATAATAAAATGATAGTAAAGAGTGTGAGATAATAAATGAATAAATAATAATTATATATATAAAAAAGAATAATTATGGATAGCTCTAAAATTTAGATCCTAATATGTGTATAATTCTAACATAAATTAAATTAAAAAAAGGGATTTGTAAGTAATGATAAGAGAGTGGGGAGACAAGAAAGCGTGATGACAATGTTAAACTAGTAAATAAAAACTTTTACGTCAATTCTTTTAAAAGGGAGGGCTTTCACTAGCTACCTACCACTTCATTTCCATATCTTTTTCCAATTTTATTTTCAATATTATTTTTCTATTTTAAAAAAATATAAATTTATTTATTTATTGGCGGTGTCCCTACGACCTCCATGGGTGACACAATCACCCCTTGGGATTTCATTGTCCCTTACATTTCTATCCCCATATTATTATTTTAATTTTATCAAATATAAAAGCTTAGTTTCATCCCCCATTCCCCAAACTCTTCTCTCCTTAGATCTACTTTCACATTCTATATTATAATGCTTCAATTTATCATATAAGACAATTACATGTCACGCCCTCCTTAACATGCTCTATTTTATTACCAAAAAAAAAACATAGTATATCGAAAGAAGAAAGATTATGCATGAATCATTCATGATAAAGACAATATACGTTTAATTATTATTAAAAAAAAAAAAAAAAAAACAAATCCGCCCCTATTATTTGATGCTGTTACAGCAAAGAAACAAAACCCAACATTGAATTTACTAAAATAATGGCGGAGGATTTTATTGTCTTTTTCAAAAAGAAAAATTATACAGAGGTTACATAGAATGTTGTTTTAAAATGAGTGAAAAATAAATAAAGAAATAGATGTGTCGGTGGTCGTTAAATTGAATATTATGGGCCTGTTTTTATATTTTTTCCTTTTATTTTTTATTGAAATTATTGACGAGGTTTTCGGTTAATAAAAAAGTCATAATAACTATTATTTTGGTTTTTCTTTTGGACCCACTCATTGTCATTTGCCTTCTATTTTCATTTGATCTTTTTTCAATTCTTTTCCTTTCTAAATCATAAATATCTTTTTCATTCCATTATAAATTTGATTTTTTTTTTAAGATTACACCAATTTGAGAGTGGGAGATTCGAGCCCATGACCATCTTGATCATTGGGTGTATATTGATGTCGTTGAGCTACTATTCCTATTGGCATAAATTCGAATATCCTACTTAAAAAAACATCTTTTCAAGACCACACTTGTACAAATAAACTATTGTTTTGGTTGATCATTCAATATCAATAAATAAAAATGAATGAATAACATGCATGTCCATAACCCTTTTTTTTCATTTTAATGTATAAAGAAGTCAATATTTTGTATTGTGGTTTGGGGAAGAGAATGCAAATGTACAAATGAACAAAGATATGTTTCAAAGTCATTTTGAAAATTTGAATATAACACTTTTTCTCAGAAGTGTTTTAATCATTTCAAAACTTAACTCTTTTTTTTTTTTTTTTTGAAAGAAGTGTTTCAAAAACTTCTCTCATGCACATAATACATGAAAAAAAGTGGGGAAAAAAAAACTTCTATATAGGGCATATTATGTTTTAGTCAACTCTTGTAAATCCAACAACAAATAGTTATGTCAATCTGAATGAAATTAAAATAAAAAATAAAATAAAATAGATGATCCATTGATCCAAAGATTACATTCCCTCCATTATTGTGATTAATATGGGTGGATGAATAGGAGCAAAGCTCTAGTAACAATAATCATGAGATTAATTCAATTCCTTCCACCCTTTATTCATGGTAGTTTAATTATTATTATTTTTTTATCTTTTTAATCACCTGCCAATGAAAAAGACTTAAACAATTTGAAAATCGTAGAGAGTTCATCAACACGTGAGATTAGAAAATTGAATAACTTACCAAATTTCACTCATCAATTAAAATGTAATTTTTCATGAACAATAAAATGGAAAAGAAAAATCTATGGATGTAAAATTTTTAGAAAAAGTAATAAATATGATAAAACCTTATTTAAGCAAGTTAAATTGACGGGCATAAGATGAATAACGTGAAATTGATAGTTTTCAATCAAGTGAAATTCATGGCTTCAATCGAGATAAATTAAGTGAAAATAATAAAATGAAACTGATTGAAACAATGAAAGTTTACCTATTTTGTTATGCTTAAAATATTTTTAAGAAATTCGTTCTTATTAAAATAGGAATAGTGAAATTTGCTATCTACTGGAAATTATAATATTAAAAGTTATTAAATTCTTGCATATATTAAAAAGTAAAGAATGCTTGCTATTTTGTTTCCAGTTAATTTTGAGATTGATATTTATATTATATAATAATGAATAAGATATCATATACTCTCCATAAATTTCGTTGAATGAAATGGAAGTTTCAACAAACACACTTTATAGAACATTGTTGCTAACTTGTTCATTGGCCCGCAAAGTACAGATTTATCCCCATCAAAGATTAAATAACCCAAAGGGTTAAAATATCCACTCTCTTTTTAAAATAATTAAATAATTGACATGTCCTATGTATTCCGGTACACCGCCAATAAATATATAAACATTATTATTTTTATTTATTTATTTTTAATTAAATCTCGTTATAGTTTCTAAATTTGTAGAAGTACTTTGTCTCAAAAAGAAAAAAAAGGAATTTTTTTTTGTAGAAGTACTCGTCGATTTTAGTCATAGAGTTCTTACCAGTTTGTTTAGTAACTAAATTTTATTTCTAGTTTGATCATTATTTTCTTTAAAAAAATCACATTTTTGTAATAGAATTCATCTTAACATTTTGAATTCTTTATTCAGTTTTGATTTTGAACGATTCTTTTTTTTAAGTTTTTAAGCCTGATTTAGTTTGTAAAAAAATTGACAAAAGATAGATAATAAAATTAAGAACAAAAATTATGTATAAAAGTAGTACTTGTAATTTAATTTTAAAAATTAAAATAGTTAATAGAGCTAATTATTCATTTTTTTACCTTCATTTAGGAATAATGTGGTTTTGAATATGCATTCGTGATTACTAGTTTGATCCTTGGTAGGAACTAACATAATAATACTAGAACTTTTAATACGGCGTTGCACGTGATAATTTTTTAAATAATAAATTATATATATTTAATAAAATATATCAATTGAGTGCAATGAATAGTGTATATATATTTATTTATTTATAAATTATTTCCTACATTTTTGTCCTAAATTTAAATCATCAAATAATAATTTCAATATAAATTAAATCTTATATCTATTTTTTCACATTAATTAAATTTATTAAAATTCATGTTAAAAAATGATTAATATTTTATTTTGAACTTAAAAAATAATAGGTGTTATTATTTAAAAAAAATTAATAAAATTTATGACATTAAAATTAAATTTTATCTGTGATTTTTAAAAATCGATACTCTTTAGTTTTTTCTTAATTTATCTAATAATAGATCAATTACTATTGAATTATATAAAATTTATAAGAGTTATATCATAATTATAATTATAAATATAAATAAGTTAAATATATTTATTAGTATAAATTTATGAACTTACTTTTATTGATTATTTTATCATTCTTCGAAAAAGAAATTTCCACATCTCCAAGTCTTAACAATTAAGTAACAAAAGCAACAAAAAAAAGTTAGATGGAAGTTAACGTAAATAATCCAACAAAAATAACATAACTAAATTTTTTATTATAAAATAAAAAGAAACCAAAAAAGGTAACGCAAGCAAAGAGAAAGTTTCAAATGTGTTTGTAAACAAAATATAGAGAACTGTAGATATAGTAGGTAATCATTGTTACCAAACTTTTGAAACTGAATTCTTCGTTCACTTTAGCTTCAGTCTTCAAACATATTTTTTCAAGATCTCCAAGTTTTTTTTGAAAGGCAACAATCATCATAAAAGATCCTACAAAAATTATTGCAAAAAAGAAAAATTGCATGAAAGTTAAATAAATCATCCAACAAAAATATGATAAATTATTATAAAAAAAACAAAAACAAATAAAAGTAAATCTAAGCAAAGAAACTGTTCTTATAGACAAAATGTAAAATGTGGAGAACTATTTATAGAATTGGAAAATGCAATTTATTATTTTAATTATTATAATATAAAATGTCAAATAAAATCTATGAGATTTGGTAAAGATATCGAAAATTTAAATGATATTGAAAATATTTTCATTTGATTGTTGAAATCTCTCATCTTCTGACTTAATCATAAAATTTATGAGATTTGATAAAAATATTTTATCTTTTACTGATGAAAATCTAAATGATATTGTAAATATTTTCTACATTATTTGCATTTAATTTTTTTTTATTCCAATAAATGACATGTTTGTAATTTAGAATATGACTTAAGGGTAAAATCGTCCAAAACTGATTTTCTCCTCAAACCACACTTTAAGGTAGTATGATTAATAGAAAAAAATATATATTTTAGAACTTTAATTAAAAATTAATTAATAACGAAAAAAATGATCCACTAAATTTTCTTATGAATGTTAAGAAAGCTGGTCAAATTTTCATATCAATTCATCATTTTCCCCAATATCTCTGTTTCAAAATGGTATCAGTTAGACTAAATTTTTTCTCCTCTTGCACCATTTTTCTCAAACTTCCGATCGCGATCTTCAAAATTTTCAACATGAAATCTTTCATATTTCCTTTCAGATCATGATCGTCTTTTGGATTTACCATTTTTAAATTCCTTTTTATTTAATTGAATACTTCTTTAAATTTAATAAACTCAAATATTATAGGGTTTTTTTAGGACTAAACTGAAAAATTATTTACCATCCTACGCAAAAAAAAAATTTACAATCATAATCAAATATATGGTATAATTAATAATCATTAATGATATTATTAATATTACTGTATTAATATACAATATTATATTAATAATATATAATACTGTATTAATACCATAACTTGGTATTAATCATACTGTAGGTTTAATTGTGGATATAAATATTTTCAAAATTTACCTAAATCTGTAATTATTTTGTGAAATTTAATAATCCAGCCGAATTTCCCAATATTAGATTAGTTAATATAAGATTTTAATTCGAAAGTGAATGAATTAAAATAACAATAAGATAGAGGTGATATTGAAAATTAAAATTTGATCCTACTGAAAACTTAAATGTAATAAATATAATCCAAGTAAAAAAGAAATGTAATAAATATAATGAGTAAAATGATAAATAGGTTATTGAAATATTGACACAGCTCAGGGATTAGGTACATGTCGTCGGGTACGGGCTCTGTACAACTGTGAGTGAAAGTGTCAACTCAACACAGCGCCAATTATTTATTTATTTTCAGATCCTCGTCTTTTTCTTATTTGGCTTTTTCTCCCTATTTGACTCTGTGTTTTAATTTGTATCATATTTTGGCAGCCCATCCTTTGCCTTACAAACTTAAAAAATTATAATGCACATTCATTCACCATTTACAATCACAAGAGAGAAGAAAATATTAGAAAATTATTTATTTATGTTTTAATGATAATTGAGTGTTATTAATTATAGCTCCCAAGTAATGGTGCAGTTGCTCAAAAATTTGAGATTTGAAAATATACTTTTTTTTAATCTTAAGTTTAAGATATGTTTGTGATTTTATTTCGTAGACATCCTTCCCCCAATAATGTCTCTACTCCAATGTATATCTACGTTGTAGCTTAGGGATGAGTCATTAATACCCCAAGTATTAGGTGAGCAAAGTTCATAAAAAAAAGTGGGTTATTATAATTCAGAGTTTTTATAAAAATTTAGGAACCAAATACTCACTTGAACCTTTTGGGAGTTCCACCTCAAATGTTATGAAAACGGTAATAAACAATCGTAAAACGAAGATATAAAAAACAGATAATGGTAAACATGAGAGAAAATGAAGAAACAACATATATAGAAGTTTATGTGGTTCACCAACATTGTGTTGGCTAGTCCACAGGCAGGGGAGGAGAACAATTGTATTGAGAGAGATATAAATTTATACATACAGAGATTATGTCATAATACGGCTAAGATTTAATTCGAGTTTATATAAACACTCTCATTAAATTCTATTACATAATGGATAAGTATTAAACAAAATGTGGATGCATGGACGAGCGCTACGGAAACAGAATGCTGATAAGCAAACACATGCGAAACACATTGCTGCAATGTGAGATGTGTTTGCGCACTGGATGTGCTAACAAAATTTGAATTAAAAAAAAATGTCAATTTGTATAATATTAATAAATACCCAAATTTTGAAATGAACCAATATACACGTTTTATATATATAGACCTGGTGTCTTAAACTCTTAATAACCCAGTACCAATCATCGCGAGTCATAAACTCCTACCTACCTTTTAATTTGATGGAGTATATAACATATCATCAAAATACATAGGCACATATTTGAATCCACTAGCTTGTGTATTTGAAAATGAACGGTTAAAAATGTCATTCTTTTTTATATTTGTGAGTATTCTTAGTCTAACTTATGCACTACTCGATTATTTTTATATAAAAAAAATATTTGATCAGACAACACATCTATATGTTTAAGAAATTTGATATATGGACCGAATACCTAATTAAGTTTAATAAATTCTTATAACATATTAAGAATATGAAATTTCAACTCAAAATCAATTGTTAATAAAGAGAATAGTCAAACTTTTTTTATAAAGATTCAAAAAACTTCCCACATTTTCAATATAGGGAACAAAGGGGAGGATCAAAGACCCACTTATGCATTCTACCTAGTTGGATTGAATCTTCTATTTTAATCGGATATCCATTTAAATTGAATTGATATCTATGAAAGTTTAATAATGTCTGATATCATATTAAATAATATAAATTTTTATCACAAAATCAATTTATAATTAAGAAAATAGTCTTACTCTTTTTATAAATATGGTGAAGATTTCTTGCCTTTTAATATGATACAAGATGCGCATCTCCAACGTGCACTAAATCAAATAGTAATTATATTTTATAAGTTTTGAATATTCATAGATTCGATTATTGTTAAATTCAAAAATATATATTTTGAGGGTGGGGTGTAGGGGACCAAATAGGATCTTAGATGCTATTTAGTTTGAGTACAATAGGTGGCACTAAAACCCCATATCTCATTTATGATGATATGACTCCATTCTAATTTGGTCTTCCCTTTTTGACGGTGCAAATACTCTCTACGCTACCAAAATATATATATATACACACACACATTGGTTCATTTTTCACTTTTATAACAAATGTACTATATATGATACTCTTCAATATTCATTTCTACTCTTCTGTGTTTTCTTTATGGGACCAATCTAACTCTAAATGCTAAAAATATCGGGACCAACCTACATTTAAGTCTATTCACACTCAAATTTTATGCAATGTGTTCCCGTATTCCTACCTTCTTTCCTTAAGAAAGTAGGTGAATACTAACCAACTTTTAAAAATAAAAACAAACTTTTGAAAGCTACTTTTTTTGTTTTTAAATTTTAGTTTGGTTTCTACAAATATAGGTGAGACGTAGATAACCAGGTAAGAAAAAGTCTATGGTAAATAGTTTTTTTTTTTTTTTTTTTTTTGGAATGAGGTAACCACATCTGTCCCTAGGCTAGAACAGTAAATAATTATTATAGACTTCAATTTAAAAAATCAAAAACAAAAAGCTAAATGATTATCAAACGAGGTCAAATAATTGGATTTACGTGTTAAAATGTGATCTTTGGTTAAAGGTATATGTTTGTGATTAAAAAGTTTAGAACTTCAAATCTTTCGCAATCTCCTAATAAGGATGACAATATAGATGTCCACGTTGGTATTATATATTGTTTACTATACCCCTACTCCATTGTGACTTTGCTTTTGATTTGACCCAAAAAGCATCTAATCCTTATGTATTCACATATATAGTCTTCTCATCATCAAACCACTACACACCCTAAACAATTTTGTTTACATCTTAATATTTCATATGTGGATGAACTCTAAAAAAAATAAAGGGTATTTTCTTTCTTTCTTTTTTTTTTTTTTTTTTTTTTGAATTGAACAATAATCAAAGTGGAGATATTTTAACTCCTAATGTCACTTACTTTAAAGATACAAAATATCATTAGAACTCTAGTTTTTTTTTTTTTTACATAATAACTCCATCGTTAACCTCAAACATACCTCCGAGATTTTGGCTTGACGTTTTATGTCTATTAAATATTAGAGTTATATTATTTCTGAATTTTACTTTTAGTTTCACCAAAAACACCACTTATAAAAGTTTTAAAACTATATATATATATATATGAGATTCAAAGGGTTTTTGTTGTTTTGTGTTGGTGGTAAAAAAAAGTGCCAAAAAGCAAAATCTGTCCCCTTTATATTGGAATTATCTTTTGGTTTGAACGGAAGAAGGGGACACTAGAAGCTCTTTCAAATTTTAAAAATAAGCAATAATTGAAATTTCCCAATAACCGTAAACAAAAGAAAAGAAAAAAAAAGCAGATTAATTATATCTCCATTTTCTTTTAATTTTATATTTCTAGTGTCGAATAATAATTAGGTGAATATTATTGTATTTGTGCGAATAAGAAATAGGCAAAGCAATATACGTGGCCACCCTCCTAACAGACATTAAGAGTAAAATAATTTAGCTAAAATGAAGTCCATCTTTTATTTTTTTAAGAAAAGTTTGTTTAATTGTGAATCAAATTCATGGAATGTTCCTCGAAGATAATATTTTATAAAGAAAATAAATAATAAGGAAAGATGAAAAAGAACACACGCGCGCATGCAGTGCCGCACGTACGAAACTGCTCGCTCTGTTTGCTATATAAACTCGCCCGCCATATCCTTCTTCTTCATCTCTTCATTCTCACAATCCCTAATTTCAATTTCATCTTCTCCGATTTCTCTGCAACTCATTGTTCCCATTTCGGTTCTAATTTCTCAATTCCAATTGATTTTTCTGCTTCGATTTGTCAACAATGGCCGATGTGACCTTGCTTCCTCAGCTTAACGACATCGAATCGATGAGCTTCGATGTCGATAAGCTTACTTACGAGATCTTCTCCATTTTGGAGAACAGGTTTCTATTTGGCTGCGATGATTCCGATCCGAAGCTACATGTCGCCGCTCCGGCTCCGGCGGATGCGAACGGCTTGAAATCAGGAAAGGTCAGGATTCTGAGTATTGACGGCGGAGGATCCACCGACGGGATCCTTGCTGCTAAATCACTTGCGTATCTTGAGGATTTTCTCCGGCGGAAGTCCGGTAAGCCTGATGCGCGCATTGCCGACTATTTCGATGTGGTTGCCGGATCTGGAGCGGGCGGCATTCTCGCGGCGTTGCTGTTTACGAGGGGGAAAGACGGCAGTCCTCTGTCCACGGCGGACGGAGCTTTGAATTTTCTGATCAAGCACCGCCGTGACATTTTCCGGCCGTCGGATGGAGGAATTTTGCGGCGATTGTTCCGGCCGACGAAGGTTGAGAAGTTGTTGCGGAAGACGTTTGGAGAGTGCACGTTGAAGGACACGTTGAAGTCGGTTCTGATTCCGTGCTATGATCTCTCCACGCGCGCGCCGTTTCTGTTTTCACGCGCCGACGCTCACGAAATGGACGGTTACGATTTCAAGATTCGCGACGTCTGCGTTGCCACGTCTGCAGAACCGACGGTCTCGAGAGCCGTCGAGATGTGGTCCGTCGACAAGCGAACGAAAATCACCGCTGTGGACGGCGGCTTGGCGATGAACAACCCGACGGCCGCCGCGATTACGCACGTTTTGAACAATAAGCAAGAATTTCCGTTCTGCAACTCCGTCGAAGATCTCCTCGTAGTTTCGCTCGGGAACGGAGAGTCGGATTTCGGCGGCGTAAACCTAAATTCATCACCAGCCGCGTTCACAAGGATCGCCGGAGAGGGCACTTCCGATGTGGTAAATTACCTAATCTTACCCTTACATAAACTAATTATAACAAGAAAAAGGTGAAAAGATAAATAAATCCGTAGTACTATCAAATTCAATTGATATAGACAGAATTGTCGGTTGAAGGAAGAGAATAGTAAAGAGATTCTTTGGCATTTAACATATTTTAAAAAGAGGCCAATTTTGGACAACTTTATTGCGACAAATCAATTCCCTCCAACCATTTTTTATACATTTAAAATATTAAGTTGAATTTAGTGTTAAGATTGAGGAAAAGATAGCATTTAGCAAGTTCTCGTGATCTTGGTAAATTAAAAATGGCATCAGAGATTAAATTCTTGTTTCTAGTATAGTAAATTTCAATTTGTCGTTAATCATAAGGACTAATTTGCAGCACTTATAGAGAATCTTAATAAATTAAAAAAATGATAAAGAAATGGGGCTAATTCATTTAATGAGTTGGTAAGCTAATTATTGTATGCTTTCATTTGTGTATAGGTTGATCAAGCTGTTTCTATGGCATTTGGTCCACACAGAAGAAGCAATTATATCCGAATTCAGGTATTCAACTTTTTCAATTTTCCTTTTAAGCCCATAACTTTCTGGAAGCTTTCCATCTAACAGAGTTGAATTTGTTTTATTCTCTTAGGGGAATGGCATTGTGGCTAAGAACAACTATGGAGGAGGAGGAGGGGGGGGTTTAGAAAAGGGAAAAAGAGGACAAAAAACAATAAATATATTGGAAAAGGCAGATGAAATGCTGACCCAGAAGAACATAGAAGCAGTTTTGTTCAAAGGAAAGAAGATGATTGAGAACACAAATTTGGAGAAATTGGAAGGTTTTGCAGGAGAAGTGATCAAAGAAGAAGAGAGGAGAAAGAACAGCATTCTCCCAACTGTGTTATTGAAGCAAGCTTTTCCATCTCCAAGAACTTCCTCTGCTTCAGCCACCACACTCTCCACCATTTCCTCATCCTGCTGATCGATTCGCTCAAACCGACATGATGAAATGAGAATCTGTGGTGCAGGATCCGATGATATGTATAGTGAATAGTCGAGGTGTGTCGAAGCTGCCGCTCGTGATGAAATGAGAATGTCCGAGTCTGAGCTGAGCTGAGTTGGGTGTAGTTGTTCATTAATTACTACTGCACATTTGCAAATATTAGGGCTTTCTGAATGCCCAATTGTACAGTAAGACTAAGAAAACTGAGAGATTTCTTTATTTATTTTTTACATTTTTTTCTAAGGTAAGGAAGGTGTGATTTTACAGAAGGTGAGGCAGAGAGTGAGAGAGAGAGTTTGGAGTTTTGTGTAATTTCACGTATATAGTATCAATGAAATTCGGTATTTACCTTTTTCTTACAAAGATGTGATGATTAATTATGTTGCTAATCACTACAAAACATGGGGTCCTCAAGAAACTAAAAACAGAACCGAATCTGTATTAGATGGTAGTTATCCAATGTGCTTCAAAAAAAAAAAAAGATAGTTATCCTAATGAAACATTATTAATTCCTTCCTTTTTTTGTGCCTTAAAAAACCATTAACTAAACTTTAAATTTAAATGCTTCATTGACAACAAAGTAATAAAGAGGATTAGAGATTTGAAATTTCTATTTCAAATATTGAACAAAAAAGAAAAATTAAAATTTTAAACGGTCGTTCGGTAATCCAAGATTCTCATGTGATAGATATCTGGATTACCACGTATTTAGCAGTAATCATAAATATCCTGTATATCTTGAAATGTCGAGCAGCCTAGCATACCCATCTGAGAGACATTTGGATGCCCTCTTCCAACATGAATTTTTAGGATTCTAGGACAACTCGATTGACATTTTTAGTTTTTTTTTAATTATATTTTATCAATTCATATCAACTTTTTTTTTCCATATTTTGTGAGTAGTTTGTAGCTTAAAATAAAATAATATGTTCTTTTTTAGTATATGATTATCATGCATGTATTAACAATTAACCACACATAATTAATTTTATTTATATTTTCTAAATATAATTGTCTACTTTCTTATATTTAGCGAATTTTATTGTTTATTCAACTAATGAATTTATTTTAGTTTTTTCATTAAATAAATTTATTTTAAAATATAATATTTAAATTAATAAAAAAATATATGTTATATAATTTTAATTACATAAATTAAGTTAGGAGAGCATTAATTACTTTTATTTATATTTTTTAAATATAATTGTCTACTTTTTTATATTTAGCGAATTTTATTGCTTATTCAACTAATGAATTTATTTTAGTTTTTTTATTAAATAAATTTATTTTAAAATATAATATTTAAGTTAATAAAAAAAATATATGTTATATAAATTAATGTGTAAATTAAGTTAGGAGGGCATTTAAGACATTTTTTTTCTTCAGATATATATGAAATTATTCCAACAAAACAAACATGGTTATCTAAAAATGTCAGACATCTATCAATCTGAGTATCTATGATTCCAGATATCTAAAGATTCTGATTATCAAGATTACCAGAAAGTAAACAACCCGTAAGGTTTATAAAAACATATGGTCAAAGTAAACTTAAAATGTATCATCTTGAAGCATGTCAAAGATAGCATTAAAAGGCTTCACAACCTTTATAAAACAATTAAGTTATTTCTATTGTCAATTAGTAAAAGAATTTATTGTGTTGAATGGGTTAGTGGCGTAATGATTTTATTGTTTGGTTGTAAACTAGTTCAACACTAGTGTCACAAGTTCGATCTCGAGAATCAGTACTTGTCTTCCCTCCCCCGATATGTACTAAAAAAAAGTAATATAACTTATTGTCAATTAGTTTTGAGATAAAATCTCGTATTGTTTAATATGGCACCGTAAGCTTTTTAATGAAATAAAAATGTAATTATGCGGAGGATCTCTCAATTAGTAACGGAAGTTTCACGTTCAATTAGTGAAAGTTTTTGGTGGAATATGAATGTTGATGGTTATTGTATAGATGAGAGGTCAAAGAAGGGGGGCTGCAGCTGTTTAAGAGATATTGTACATTCAATTAATGCAGAAATAAAAGCAATGGGGGAAGCCTTGAGAAAAGTGGATGGACCAGCAGATTGCATTGCTTTGCCCTTCACTCACTCACCGACAATACTACTTTTTTAGGGAATATTTGGTTGGCGTTGTGCCCTCAATTTGATTTGAAATAATGCACTATAATTGTTCATTCAAAATTTAATTATTAATTAAATTTCTTAAATCTAAGAAGTCTAAACTTTCAACTCCACCAGTTCTCCACTTTCTTCAAACATTTTTTATTACAATGTATCATCATACCCTATCTCCAAAGCGAGATTCTATTTAAGAAGAGCAAACAAATCTTGAACAGTCTGTGCAACCTAGAAAGATTTTAGTTCTTCACATCAGTAGATATATGCATGCAATATAACCATTTTTAATATTGAATTTCGTTTGAAGTATACAATAAAAATTAAAAAAATAAATTGCATAAGAAAAAAGAGATTTGTTTTTAATATACAATTCCTACTTTCTTTTAAGGTTTATTTCTAATTTTTTAAGGGAGGGATAGTTCATTATGTTTCGGTTTCCAAAAATTTGATCTTGATTTAAAGATTATAACCTTAAAACCAACTAACTAGATCAGTCAAATTTAAAAAATAATAACAAATATAGTTACTTAAAAATAATTAGCAGTCTTTGGTATTAATACTATATTAATCATACATAATAATACAATATTAAAACATTTAAATAAGCATGAATACAAATATTTTTAAATTAACTTACATTTAAAGATTATTTTATGTGAAGATCCTATCTAGTACAATTTCCCAAAAAAAAAAAAAGTATTAAGAATTTCAAACATACCGGATGCATATGAGCAATAAAATGTTATAGTGACGTGATGTTTCTATGAGGGGGGTAAATACTCCGAGGAACTAATTTAAAAGGAACAAAAAAATAATATTAAAAATACTCAACAATCCAATCCAGATTTCATCATCAGAAGGTAAAATAAAGTGTAGGGGAAAAAATACAGCATACCCTTACGGTGTGGGTAATTTGAAGGCTACGAAAGAATAACATATGATGTGATTCCAAATTATAATACTTAATGAAAGTGACTGACTGCCATTGGTTTAATAGCAATTCTTTTAACCACCTGAAATTTCAACACAAACTTGCGCTCTCAAAAAACAAGCACCACCAACCCAACCCATAAACCATCCATACGCTTATCGCAGACGACTTCACAGAGATTCAAGAGTCCCACTTTTAAGTCTTTCCATCCTGGCTTGAAGTCCAGATAACGCCTTCTCGTCCATCGGAAGGACCCCGCTTTGAGTGGAATTCTCGACGCCGACGTGCTCCGATGATGGTTGAGACATTTGAGACAGCATTCCTGGGTGTAGATTGTCGTTTACAGACATCAACGGCTTGCTTCCCGGTTCGTGGTTTCCACCAGCTGCGGCTATTTGCATACTTTTCATTCTTTCTCTTATTGCATCAAGTGTCCCGCTCGTTACTGAGTTTTTTCGAGGCAATTATTATCCACTATCAGATCCCAAGTGAAAACATAGTGTATGGAAAACAGAAGCTCAGCTAAAATAACAGAAAACATTTTACCTCCGGTTATATATTTGTCATTCCTTTGGTCGCCAAGTGAGTAATCTGGCGTGGGACCTCTTGAAGTAATGATCCTATTATTATCTTCAGCATAGGATGGTGGCAAAGTGAAGTTAGTCGGTTCAGGTTTCACATTTAGTGCTTTTGCTTCTGTTAAAGAATTGGTATGTACAGGCGACAAGGGTCCGAAGTCGGGCGAAGAAGTCATGGAAGCTGGAGGAGGGGTCGACAATGGCAAACTTGAAGGCGTTCTCCCAGCTGCTGCATTCCTCTCCATCTGCAATGAAATTATATTATATATAAAAGAAATTTATCGGCCGGTAGAGTATTGAGAAACTTCCACCAATTCGTATCAGATAATTAAGTAGAGAAAATAATGTTTTCATGCCATCAAAAAATAAGCATAAAGTCAACGCATCAGCCATAACTAAACCTGGAGAAAATTGTCGAAACATCTCTTATAATTCTCGAATATTCTGCGAACGTGGTCATTTCAATATCATAGTACTTATTAGGCTATTCACCGCAAGGAAAATGACAAACCTGGGCCAAACCATCTCTAATGTATGTTCGAAATGCCTCGCTTGCATTTTGAAGCTGAGCAAATATATCAACCTGAGAAAAGCAAAAAGGTTGATGCTAAGCAACTCAACGGCAGAGGCTTCTCATTTTTAAATTTAAGAAAGACCAAGTAATTTTCATCCTCTCAAAAATACAAAGTCCAATCTATTTTTTTATGTTCTTGGCAAGCCGCTCTAATTAACCATTATGAATTAGTATAGAGGTAAAATAAGGACTTTATAAACCATAAAGTGCTTAGAAATCATGGATTCAATTCAAATGAGCTACCCTAAATATTAATTTCTTACAAATTAGCTTGACAACCAAGTATATAGTAGAGTTAGATGACTGTCCGTAAAAAAATCGAGGTGTGAGTAAGGTAGCCTAGACACTCACAGTTAACGTTTGGTCTTTAGTTGTGATATATACAGCCTTTTATCGTAGCATTTCCTCTGGAAGAAAACCTTACCTCTCTGTTCTAGATACACTTACTATGATAACATTATTTATGTAAAAAGTTAGTCCATTACCTTTGGGTAAAGTTGAGTAATTCTATATAACTCATATAATCCAATGGTGCATGTCTGCTTGTCGCCAATTTTCTTGAATATAGCAGCAAGTTCTTGCTGCAGTAATGTAAAATGCACAAAATCGGAAAAATAAGATTCATCTAGGGCCCGAGTTAGAAAGGAAAAAGAAAATAAATGCAATAATGTAAACATAACTGATGATAACTTGAGAGAAGTAAGAAAAGTATCTCGATAGCATGCTAGGGTAATAGGGATCAATACCTTCAACTGTGCATCAGCCGACTGTGTGCCAGAAGAAGAATTATTTGCTGTCGAGTCACCCCAATGAGTTTGGCCAGCAGGCCCCGTTGAGGTCAACATTCTTGCCGCGGCTAAAGTCTGCTTGGATTTAGAGATATCAAAAGCTATCAGAACTTCTCAGTAGCTTCGGAATAATAGACTAGACCATATAAACTATTCTACCTCGAGATTAAGATCAATATAGGCAAGAATGATTGGCTGAGGTTTCATATCTATAGGAACCATAGATAGATGACCCTTTATTGCAGCACCCCGAAGCTTTACAAGTTCATGTAAAACAGTTTTAACCATTCGCAGAGGTTTATCATCAGCTCCAGCTCTTTAATGAGAAAGAAGAAGAGCCACATAAATAAAATATTATAAACTCACTAAATGACATGTAATTGTTTTAGGTGGGGGGTGGTCAAGTGAGTTAAATAAACAAACCATATGACAAATACAATGGATACCTTCTCCTAATTTCTTCCATCCCCAGATTTTGTAGATATAAATGGATGCTTTGCAAGATGCGATCAAGATCAACATCATATATAGTGCTTTGAAGGACCTGTCACCAGGAAGCCAATTCTTGTATATCTCTCTCGCCCAAAATAAACAGCAAGAATATAAATAAAATGATAGTACTTTCTTTATAAGTATATAGTATAGATGTACTAAAAGACAGAACACTAAAGCTAACACCATTTTTTAATACTGAAATCCTGTGCCTTGAAATTTTTATTTATTAATTTTTTGTGAATAGTATAAATTTCAAATCAGATTCTCTGCAAGTCAAAAGAGATATAAGGAGCGCTCCGTCAATGGTAGCTCTGGCAGATATACAAAAATGAGTAATTTATTTCAACCCACGGGAGTAGTGAAGTGAAAACTACCTTTGTAAGTTTAATAAGACATTTCACAACCAAATCAGAGAACTTCTGATTTCTGGAAGCAAATGACTCTTTGGACCCAGTTGACGGCCATCTTGAGGGTTCCAGTGGACGCAACAGATTGATTAGTACCACAAAAGATGAAGTACGATCTGCATTATCCTGAACAAAAAAACAAACACCTTACACTTGTTAAAAAAAAATTCCCAACAACCCTCCCAACAAGCAGCAGCATCTTGAAAAAAATAATGACCAGAATCTTCAGCATCAAAACATTTAGAGCTTTCAAAAGTTGGCTTCCATCATCCATATGTGGCACTCGTTCATCCAAAAGCCACAAAAGGAGCTCAGTAATAAGACTGTCCAGAGTATTCTCCTTAACAGCATGAGCAAGTCTTTTGTTTTGAAATGTCTGCAGCAAAAATTAACTATTCAATTAACAAAAGAGTTGCATTTAACAGAGCTCATTGATTATAAATAAATAAATAAAATAAATACAGAGCTCGTTGAAAAGAAATGGATCGGACATTTCATGTATAACAATTTCTTTGAGCAGAATTAAAGGTTATTTTCGGTTTGTACTATTCCTGTGAAGAATTAACGATCAAAAGCATAGTTCTTAGAACCCCAACGAAAACTGATTGGTAAGCACCTGCATGAGTGTATTGAGAACATATTTACAGGACCTTGAAGAAGCTCCAGTAAGACTGTAGTCAAAAGTCTTTGCAACCTATACAGAGAACAGATAGAAGAGAGGAAGAAAATCACAAAATGGGCAAAAAAATTCAAATATAAGAGGCTGAAATAGCACAGTTATTACTTTTGTTGCCAAGCATAAAACAAGTCTATCAGCATCCCTTGCTAGCTCTTCCATTGTACTGCCTTCTGGGTCACTGGAGGCTTGAGCCAACTCATGACATACAACTTTCATTCCTTCCACAGACTGAAAAGGTACCCAAATACACAACATAAATATACTGTTATAACCCAAGAAAACTACAGTTGGGTTCAACCATTTAAATATAATCGAAGAAAAGCTATGTGCCAATACTATTAATCTGAAATGGTAATCATTGGTGGAAAAGCCTATTGGTGAGTATACGAAATATTGTACAAACTGAATCATTCTAATTTATATAAAATCATATGATTAAACCATCTCAAGTATAGATGTCTGGCCGGGAGAAATAAAATCCTTGATCAACTATGCTCTTGGTGGCCACCCCTTTTATAACGAAAAGAAGATCTCGGAATCTATGGTCCAAGCTCTTATATGAAATTTATGGAGAGAATGGAATGATAGCATTTTCATTGAAAAATCGATTACGTTTGGCAAATTAATGGATTTACTTGGGGTATGTTTGGGCCCCGTTTATGTAAACGGCTAAGTTGGTTATAATAACTCAACCAAAACGGTGGTTACCTAAATCTGCGTGCCCGTTTATCTAAATCTACGTGACCGTTTATTTAAACATTACCTACTACTTTTTATTACATAACCAGCCCATCAAACACCGTTTATCATAATTCCTGTTATAATAACTTGTCCCTCAAACACTATTTATCATAACCCACCATTTATTATAACCTTCCGTCTATTATAACCAAACCGGTGCTTCAAACACACCCTTACTGTCTACCTTGCTCTATTTTGGATTCATAGGGTTCACCCTTTTTGTGATTATTCTCTTCCTGCTTATCTCGCAATTGAAGAGTTTTTTGTAATATTGTAATTGTTTTCGATAGATTTCACCTATTCATTTATCAATGAAGTTTTGTTTCTATTCGATAGATTATTCTCTTTTATATTGATGTTGGACTTCTCCCACTTTCCAATGTGGGATAATCCTAACATGCCCCCTCAAGTTGGTGCCTCTTTTGGGCTCGTCATTCTTGAATCGGATCTCAATTTCATTTTTATTGGACCGATACACGTTTGGGCTTTATGGGCTCTGATACCATATTAGAGAATATGGAGTTCCACCTCAAAACCAATTGGCTTTGAGGGGAGTAACTCATATCTCTTATAAATGTGTTGAAGACTCCTCACATTTCCAATGTGGGATAATTGCACCACTGGGTATCTCCAACATGCCCCCTCAAAATGGTGGCCATATCGGGATATGCCATCTTGAATTGGATCCTAATTTGTGGACCAAAATACCCGCTTTGGCTTACTTTTTGCTAGGGTCGGATCCGAACTTTGGGATCAAATACCCGCTTAAGCTTATGCCTGCTTGGGTGGGGAGTAACTCATATCTCTTATAAATGTGTTGAAGACTCCTCACCTTTCCAATGTGGGATAATTGCACCACAAGGTAAGTATCTCCAATAGTTTTCTGTAAAAAGAAAATGAAGGAAACGAATACAAACACTCTATGAAAGAGTAATTTTGGATTTAACTGTAATTATTACGATTGGGATGGAAAAAGAAAAAAATAAATCCTTCAATAAGAGTTCTAGACATTGAGAGCGGTTAATAGTTTTGGTCTAACTTGGGTCTTTGATGTTTTACTACTATTTATGTATATCCTAATGTAAAAAATAATAATTCAAATGTATGCCTGATCCTCTTGCTGATTTATTTTCCATGGATCTATCAGTATTTAGAGTATATTCTAATGTGAAACACTGAAACAAAATCCATGCTGCAAATCATTTTTTTATAATAATCCAAAGAAACTCTCATAGAGGATACTATTCACGCTGGTCTTGTTTGGAATCATAGGCTTCCTCCATTTTGTAACTATGATCTAACTTTTTTACTTCACAATGGCAACAATTTTTGTAACGTCTTGTTTGACGATGACTCTTATTCATTGATCAATGAAGTTATGTTTCTTACCAAAAACAAAATCCAAATTAAGTTGCTTGCAATCGTCAATAATAATTATCTACCCACACATAAATAAGAAAATATAACCCGTAGAAGAAAAAAGATTTTATTTTGCACCTGCTCAGGCGAGCCAAAAGAAATAATGTCCATTGCTTCATTCCAATCTGTAGGACCATTGGCCGTTGTAAGTGGTTGCGGCACTGATGGTCTCTCCATATGAAGCTCAGAACCATAATTTTTCCTGGAGCTAAAAGTAAACATATGATCAATGAGAAATTTAAATCCGACCAAATAAAAATGCATAACAAATATAGAACTATGAACAATGAAAACCTGAAGAACTAAACGCATGATTTTAAAGATTGTAAAAAGTAGGCCATAGCATGTAAAAAAAGTACACAACATGGCCAATATACATAACTGAGCCTGATGGCACTCATTGTTGAGGCATAAAAAGGCATACATTTTAAATCTGATGTTGCATATTTTCTCACAGATCAGAACTAAAGAAATACCTAGCTAAAATTGTTCCAGTCATGGATCGAGATACTTCCCCACTTTGCTCAGCAACGTCAGATCTGGAAGGAAATTGCACAAACTAACATTAGAAAAGTACGAACTATGGGACTAAACAACAATACATTATGATATTTTCATAGGACAATCATATGAATCTTTTACATTTGTTCTTTTTCATAGGCCAAAGAAACTCTAGTTTTGTTCTTTTTCAAGGTAATTCATTGATTGAATGAAATGTACTTTAGGAAGGACGGCCTTCCAACCACCAAGGTGGATTAAAAAAACTTGCCCCCCAAAGAAATGAGAATGGAGAGATCTGTGGAGGATGTTTAGGCTCTCATTAAATTTTAAGTTTCTCTTGGACGTTTGTAACTGAACTTTTATGTAATTATCATTTAGGTGTAGTTTCATTAGGCAATGAAAACTTGGTATTTTATTTATATATATATATATATATATATAAAAAAGAGATAATTAGCAAATTCTTACAAGTTTGTTCCAATGCATAAACATGTTTTCTACAAAACTGTCTCAAAGCATAAAGACCTACAAGACTGGCTCAAAGCAGGTCTCTATAATCATTTCAGGAAACAAACTCCAGTAGGCTTAACTAACATCGCATAAAACAAACACCATGCTACAGCATCATATCCTTGGGGAAAAAAAACTACAAATGATTGGGCAAAATAGGTTACATACTCATATTCCCTAAGAGGCCGTCTCATAGCAGCTCTAGCTTCGCCGGGCTTTCCTTCCTTCTTTTTCTCCATTTCTCGAACCTGGAACAAGTTACACAAAAGTACAGAATGAAAACGTAGCGGAAACTAGAACATGTGATTCATAGTGACGGCATTATTAGCACATCTAAATATTCATGCATCAACTTCTGTCCCAAGTTCGAGTCTTCCCTGTGACAATACTCTTTCGATGTCTCCGGTGCCTGACCTAGGGACGGGCGTGGTTACCTTATTTTAAAAAAAAACTACTATTCTCGGCGAGATATTTTTGTTCATATCAGAACATTTATGCATGTAAAAGTAAAATATTTTAGTTACGTTAAACCACAAATCAACCCAAAAACTTAAATGGATGGGTTAGGGTAAATTTAATTATATCAAGTATCAACCAATACTCCCACTCACTTGTGGGCTTAGAAATTTGAAAAATGTTCTACAAGTGGAATTCAATTTTAAATGGGGAGGAAATGACTTAGTAGGGACTTGAACTCGAGACCTCCTGCTCTAGTACCATGTTGAGTTATGTTAAACCACCAATCAACCCAAAATCCTGACCACATGAATTGGAGTAAATTTGATTATATCAACCAACAAATATAAACGGACCTTCCACTTAAATCTGTCATCCAACATGCTTTTCTGAGCATCGGTCAGTTTTCCCACATATCTCCAAACCTCATCGCCTATAAAGAACAACAAACATACAGCACAGCCACGTGAAATATTGTCACAGCATGATACATAACTAGAAGAAAGAGAACAATCACCCATGGGCAAGCACAAAGAAAAGGAAAGGAAAGGAAGAAAGACAAGGATAAAAAACATTGCTCTCTTCTATCTCTACCAAGAAAAATGAAGTTCATACAATATAACGTTAAAAACTGAAATATATAAAATTATACGATTGACTAAAAAAAATACATGAAGACTAGTTATTTCCACAACAGAGGAAAGAGAAGTTTGGCCACAGCAACAGCGGTAACGACAAGAAAAAAACCTATTTGGTCAGAAAATAATTTTAAAGCTAAGATAATTTTAGTGGTTCTACTTCTAGAAAACATGTTATGCATTCACTACCGTGCAGTAAAATGGTTTAATTATCATTGAATTCCCCATGGAGCAGGTGAAGTAACATCAAGACTTGACTAACCAAGAATCTTGTAACCAGTAGCAAGGGTATTTAGGGCGGCTTTCCGAATTTCACCATCACGCTCTGCTGTTAAGCTAGCAACAATTTGCAGTGATCTCAACTGCCCACTAATCTAGAAAAAAGAGGAGAAACACAAATATTTAGCTTAAACCAAAAACTGCACAAAGCTTTTACAATGAATTTAGCTCAGTTCTATAAACTTTTTATAGGAAACAAAAACAGTTTTATTGATATATGAAATTACCCTAAACCCTAAAATATAAGAGTTTTCCAAGATAAGGCTTATTTTCGTTTTTTCAGAATATTGTAAGTTTAGTTATGACATGGTGCAAACAGTACTAGTTATTTAATCATTAGCTATATTACCTTCATTTCTAGCTAAAGTGGTCTTTGTAATTCACTCTTTCTAATTTCATACATCAATCAAATTGTTTCTTATCCAAAAAAAAAAGATATATAAAATGATAACAAAAAGAACCTAATGAAAAAGGTTAAATAAAACAATGCCATAAAGATCCAGAATTACCTCAGATCCGTAATTATCCATTAAAAATCCAACAAGGTCAGCACACTCAATTCGAGTGCGATTGTTTTTCGAACGTAGACCCTCTAGTATGTAAGGAAACATTTTTGTTGCAGAGTAAGTCTGTATGATTTGTTTAGTCAGCTCCCGCATCTTTTCCTTCACTTTCTCAATATTATGTCCCAACTGCAGCACAAACAAATTAAAATTAACAACAAAAACATTTTATACAAGTAACAACATGAAAACAAATTGGCATCCGAGTCCTTTACACTAGCAAAACAACAGAAAATTTCAAACAATCAACTACTTAAAGGCAAATTTAGAGCACTCTGAAGCACCTTCTCTATCAAACATGGAAGGAAGATGGCCGCTTCAGACTCATTTATACAGTAGCCTTCATCCTTCAAGGTAGCGAAAAGTTCAGGAAGAAACTCTAACACCTGATCATTGCCATCTAATTAGACATCCCAGATAGAAAAAATAACGTGTGGAAACAGAAGTGAAAGAAAATATGTATTTAGGGGGAGTCTAAGCTATACCTTTAAAAGACATGTTGTATTTGATTTACAAAATTGAAGAGCAACCCATCTTAGTAAAATATCCAAAACCTCAATAACATCCTTCCCAATTGAAGCAAGTGCCTGGGGTCATAGAAGTTTGAATAAATATGACATTTCAGAATGTGCCATGAATTTAAGAGACATCAGTAACAAAATACCTTTTGCAGCATCTCTAGACCATCAACTTGCTTCTTAAAATCAGTGCTTAAAAGCCTTCTCTGCAAATCCTCCCGGAAATACTTCATCATATCATTCTGCATTGAAGCCACAATTCAGAAACTAAAAAATATCTATTTGAACATTTGGAAATCATAAAACAAAATAAAATTCATTAAAGTACAAATACACGGCGCACTAATATACAAACCTCAAGGTCTTGAATCTGCTCTATGCGTGGTTCTTCAAACTTAAATTTCCGAACTATTATTCTCTCTCTTTCCTCCTACAAATGAATGTCAATCAAATGAGTAACAACAAAAAAAAAAATAATAATAATAATAATAGAAATAATAATTGATAAGATCAGGTAGAAGGATGTTGATCAGAAGAGGAGGCACCTTATTTGAGTCCTTGACATTAAACAAAGCCTGAGATTGAACAGCCAAATCATGCGCAGATATTAAGGATTCAGTCCTATTTCCTTTTGTAATGGTGCCTCTCTGTAAAAATAGATGGTCACTAAATTTCCCAAAATTTGAAAAATGCTACGGATTCTAGCAAAAGAAACATACTGAGGATATAGCTTTATTTCCATGCTTGGCAACACCATTTGAAGTAGCCTTCCCAGCCTTTACTGCGTTTTTGGATGTCAAGCTTGAGGTAATTTGTTTAGCTGACTCGAAGGTTTCTGTGTGAAACATGTTGACCAAATTTAAAACTTAACACAGTAAGATAAAAATAATTGTAACGAAAAGAGCCAACAACAAACCTTGAAAAGCACCATATGGTTTTAGTCGTTCAAGAACAAGAGTCAAAGCTGGCCCAGTGATATCTTTAAGAATTTTATCAACCTATTGATAAGGAAGACAAAAAAGTTTAGGAATTACTCTGAACTCAATAGAGTAAACAAAACACAAAATAGTTTTCATGATGCTTACTGCTTCCTGTCGCCCAACCCTTAAAATTTCAGTAATGCATGCCTCTGCTGCTTTTCGAACATCAGAAGATTTGTCCTAAAGTAAATTTTATTTGTGACTCACAAGCAATTGGAAAAGTAAAAGTAAAATATATGCCCAAAATTCCAGCCAAATTGTCAGTAATATGGTACCGTCAAAGCAGAGCATGCTGGTTTTAGCAGCTGTATGGAATCAGATGAATCATTGATTCCAGAAAGTTTCCTCGACAACCATTCTAGAAGATCCTTCCGCCCTTCTGCACTGAGCTTACTATCCACTAGAGCTAACGTCAGGTAAGGAATCTAAGAACAAACACATATCTAATGTCACATAATGTTATGCATCGATTGCAACTATACCATACAGGACAAAGGCATACCATTTTATCAAAATGGACAGCAGCTAGCCAGGCATCTAAAGCAGTCAAAGTGGCTTCCCTCATATGCTTTTTGTTGTCACCAAGACATTTCAAGACATCTGACAACACTCCCTGTGCACAAGATAAAGGAATGTTGAAGCTCAACTTCCTAAAGAATAAGAAACTAAGAAGAATTTGCCCAAGGATTCACAACAAACCTTGCCCGACTTTTCAACAGCTGGACCCATTGCGGAAGCTACATTACCGATGGTTGCCAAAGTTGCCATGACCAAATTTTTATTGCTATCGTACAAGCGCCCTTTTAGAGCTCCAAGTAAATCCGCTGGAAATATTTACAAATGAATTAACAACAAAAAAGATTTATCAAAAGGAAGAAAAAAAAAGCAGGGAGGATATGTCTCAGTATGTTACATGTCCCAATAGGTTGAATGCGTTTATTAGCTTCTTCCAACATTTTATTCACGGCTTCAATAGACTCCAGGCGAACCTGAAATGTAAAGAACAAGTATTTTTTTAGTTCAACAACAATTGGAGGCGGGAGTTTCAAAGACATGATCTCTTGGCTATAGACACATTTATGCTGGTTCAGCTATGCTCTTATTGGCGATCAGGACACACTTAATCCAGCAAACTTTAAGTATAAAACAGAAAATGCTAGACACAGCGGACTACAAATTTTAAACTAATTGTCAAACCTTCCAGTCAGGACTTTCAAAATTCTTCAGCAATGTAGGAGTTATCTTCCCACTAATATCTTCACGTGGCAGGCCATCCATTCCGCCAACCGATGTTGATGATGTTATTTCTTCTGCCCTGACTACTCTTTTTGGAGCAGCAGCGGTACCCTATAAGTGAAAAGATGAACAACGACTCTAAACAAGTATAACCCAATGCATAAATAAATTGAGTATAATTCAATGCATAACATAAATAAATTGAGTATAACCCAATGCATGAATAAATTTGCTTTTTTATTTATGAAACCAGATTTGCTTGTTTATTTGATGTATGTATGATCTAGGGCCTCGCTAACCTCAAATGGATTTTTTTCAAATTCAGTATCAATTGCAGTAAGAAGAGCAGGCTTCACATCTGAAAGAAACCCTTTAAGATCTGCAAAAAAATGAAGGTTAGAGAGGTGGAATTATTTTATGGAGGATTCACGAAAAAGTCTAAGAAACAGAAAGGAAGGATCTTGTCACCTGGCCCAACAAATTTATGCACGCAACCCAAAAGCTTAATAGTAGCATTCCTAGTAGCTGCAGCACTGGACTGAAGACCAGTTTCTTTACAAAAATCAATTAAATCCTGAAAGTTTTATTTGTGCCCATTAATAAAAGATTACATAAAGAGGAGATGGATTAATAATAGTCCAGTTGTAGAGCATTTGACTGTACATAAAGAGAACATAAATATTTCAAACGAAGAACTGCAAAGAAAAGGAACCAAGTACCTTGAGTTTTAAAAGAGATATACCAAAGTCCTCAACAGCAGAAACCATCCACGTCAGTCCTTCACTTAGAACCTTTGGATTTTTGTGCTCTTTCACAATTTTGAAGAGCTAAAAGTTCAAAGGAAATACTGATATAATATACAGAAGAAAAAACGAAAATATACAAACGGTAACTGCGTGAAAATTCTGCATAGTCTACTTGAAGCTGTAATAACAACAATCATGCAGGAACTATAGACAGAAGTACAAAAATTCTAAAGCCAACAAACTTTTCTTTAAGTAAATGAAAAAAGGTAAAAGCTCTTAGATACAAAACCCACAAAGGGAAGACAGAAGTATATAGGTACAAAAGTATAGATGGATTTTTCATAATAACACTGCCATTTTTTTCAAACAAGAAAAGGAACTTTTATGCTCAAAAGATACGAACTCCCTAGGGTTGAGAGAATATAAAAACTAACAAGATGAAAAAATAAACCAGTTTATTAACCATGGAATCGTACTTACTCTTTCAAAAATAAATCCTGGACCAACTGCTTCCGAAAATGTAGTAAGGCACTTCATAGCTTGAGCACGAGTTTTAATATCTGCTACACGTTCACTTATACCTATCAAGTAGGTAAAATAAAAGCATTCATATTTCCACTATTTAACAATGTAGAATAAATTGTATTAAAAAGAAGTGTAGAACAAAAGGGAAATGGTGCAACATGAAACCTTCCTAGAATTTCGACCTTATTTTAGTTAAGAAACCAAACTATTTTTTTTTTATACCTGGGAATCGGAGCTGAAACCGAACTTCCGGGAAATTTGGATGGAAAGAAACTAAAAGGAAATTCGATGCAAAGGAACAAGATTGGAAATCTTTGAGTTGGCTTCGTTTCACAGCTCTTCACCATAATCCATTTCACATTTTGTTTTCTAATTATCCTTCTTTCACTATCAATTCTAACTGGAGGTCTTTTTTGGTGAATTTATGTCACTGTGGGGTAGGGTTGTGATCTGTACATCTATGCATTTGGTCAAACTTAAAATCTGGGGTCGATTTGTCTGCTAATATAGTATATTTTGAAATTTATGAGTACATTTTGCAACTATCTGCTGCATCAGTGAAAATGGGTTTCCTTTTCCAATAAAGGAAACAAACATTCAGTCAAAAGTCCATCACTTGATTGCTGTGATCCAAGCTACTCACCGGAAAGGCAAAGTACGATACACTTTTTTGGAAATTTTTTTGCAGTGGAGGCTATATAAGTTATGACTTCGATGACCTGCTGCTGAACCTGCATCATTCAGCTTGATGGCATAAATATATAATAACCCATGACAAATTAAATGAATAAGAGAAATGTAAAAGTACCAGAGTTGGAATAAAACCTGAACATTTTTCTCACTCCAACCAGGAATAATGCAAAGTAATCGCACAAGTATCTCAACTGACGGGTTAAGATCTTCCAAGCCTTCCACTTGTTGCTTCAATGAGGATATTGCTGAAATAGAAGTTGATATTTTTTTAAGTCCATGCAATAAAAAATAATAATCTGGTTCCACAAAAAGGGAAGCAACCCTGAAAAGGCTAGAAATATTTGGTTGTATGATAACCAATCTTGGATGTCAAACTTTGGCCAAATTATATTCTTTTAATGAGATAGGTTTTTGACATTTAACCATCAAGCTTTGAAGCATAATTGTAGTTAAAAGACAATTAAACTTGGCCAGTAGCTAGTATTAAAGTGGAGAGAGAAGTGAAAGACATTTATTTAACAGGTATAGTTCATAAATGAATACTTAATTAGCAGTTATATTTCAAAAACATGGTTTTTTTACACTCATGAGCAGCAAGAATGTTATAGAAATTTCAGCACAACAATAGTAACTAAGGGAATAGGTAATAACAACAGTTTGTTGATGTGACAACCTTCCAGACGTTCTTTCCACACAGTGCTCTTCAACTGAGAAACTGTATCTGCTTCAACAAGAGAACCTAATCTGCTCTCCACCTCTTCAAGGCTCATATCAGCCGGCTACAAATGGTAGTGAAAACAGTAATTTAGACTATACAAAAAGAAGCAGCCAATTATGAACAAAATATTTTTTGGAAGAAGAAAACCAATATAACCTTCATTAGATCTTCTCATAACAATAACAAATTAATAACCAATTCCATCCGAAATGGAATGCAACATAAGAATTGATGAACCTACTATAGACATTATATTCCTAGAAAGAACACGAGTAACAATCTCTCATATCACACAATCAATGTCTTAACTTAATTTTAAAAATAAAAATTTAAAAAAAAAAACAAAACAAATTTAGAATGAGAAAACAACTACACTGATAGGGAGCCATGCCACTGAAAATAATCGACAAAGAAGTAGAAACAACATCAAAAATTTTGGAATGATCCAACAAACCACATGTATAAAGAAGATAGAACTGTAGAAGTTATCGGATTACCTCAACATCTTCTGGAACTTCAATGGGCTTAGAAGATTTCTGCGCTGCACCACTAGGTGCATTACCATCTGCTTTCTTACTGGTGCCTGATTTAGTTGAATTTCCTTTTTTACTAGAAGGCTGGGAAATAGAATAAAATTGTTAGAATGGGCTATAATGACAGGAAAATATTTCATTACTTTGTTTGCCTTGGAAATCAAAACACTAGTGAAATTAACTCACAGCTGCCTGCGCAGGCCTCTTCCCACTTAGCATGCTTGCTGCAGATTTCTTAACAAATAAACCATCTGAATCCTGTATAAGGATCAATCCGTTAAATCATCATAAAATAATAGGTAAGAAAATAAACGAAAAAAAATACATGAAGAAGAAACAATTTAAATATTCAAGAAGAGAAAACAGTAAATAGATACTAAAAAAATATAAAAAGGGAAACTAGGACCAAGACTGGACTAAGGAACTGATATAAGATCAACTAAGAGTTAACAACAATTACCATGAGAGTAGGATGAGAACTGGACTAAGGAACTCATATAAGATACTCAATAGTCATTCATTGACAGTTTTTTTTTAAAAGGTCAAGGCGCAATAGCCTACGCTCGAACTTAGGCGCATTAGAACACACGGGCTTTATTTTGTGAGGCGCGTGTATATAAGAACGTTCATAAAAAAGAGATAATATAGTTGGAGTGGGAATGGGAATGGGAATGGTAAAAAAAATACTCTAAGGGTTGTAAATGTTATTTTTTAGTTAATAAAGAACAAAAATAAAACTCTAAGCGCAATGTTTTTTGTGTTAAGGGTTAGTCAAACTTTATTTACAATTAATCACACGACGAAGCGCCTTTTTACTTGAGGCACTCAAGTCACAAAAATCTTTTACAACATTGTTCATTGGTTATTCACAAGATGAAGTGCCATGAGCCTACGCGAGCATGAGTGAGGCTTTTACAAATTACAACATTGTTCATTGATATAACTTATCCTTTTTAAAATACCATTGGTAAATGGCTATTGTTGTTTTCCTTATGAACCTAACTCACTTTGGCACAAGGTTATTGTCATCAAAGAAGGGTCCTTCCTTTACGAGTGGGTTGTGTGGGGGTTTGAGGCACATCTAGAAATTTTTGGAACAACGTTGCTGAGGACTACCTTTCTTTTTCGAGGTTTGTTTCTAGTTCATTGAGGGATAGGAGGATACTTAATTATGGGAGTATACTTGGGGAAATAGTCCCTTCTTTCGAAGTTTACTCGCTTGTTTCATTTATCTCGCGTTATTGAGTTTTCGGACAAGTTGGAATCTGGATGATGTGGATTTCATTGATCTTGTGGGAAATTTGGGTTGTGTCATGAGGCGTAGAAATGTGTTGCTAAATTCCTATCCCAACCAAGGGCTTTTCTTGTCGTTCTTTTTTTTCTGTGTGTATGGTATCTTTTTTTGCCTCTTTAATGGAAGTTATTGCCTTTTCCTCTTCAAGAAGATGAAAATTCAAAAGAAGGTTAAATTTGTGCAGATTATTCATGGCAAGGTTAATACATTAGAAAGAGTGATAACGAAGGAAGGACACTTCATTAAGAGGCTTGACATTTTGTATTTCATGTCAAGGGTACATGAGGATTTAGCATCTCTTTTGGGGTCGTAAAATGACTTCAAAGGCGTGCAGTCAGTTCTTCAAGGTGTTTGCTTTTGTGCTAGTGAGACAGAGAGTTATCTATTTCTCACCTCTTTCGTGAAAAATGGGAGTTTTATGGAAATCATGGATGTGTGCTACTTTTTGGGTGATGTAAATAATAGAGGCAAGAAGGATGGAAAAATCTCTGCTAATCTTTGAGCCCTCATTAGATTCCACATTTATGTTCAAGCCTCACTAACTAAGTTTTTTTTTCTATAGTTACCCTTCAGAGGTAATTTCCCTAGAATAGGGACCATTTTTGTCAATAATCTCCTTAGCTTATTAGGACGGTTTTTTTGTCAATAATCAATGAAAGTTATGTTTCCAGTTTCCTATAAAAAAAAGGACGGTTTCTTTGTATGCCCTTTTGCATTGTTCTTTCATTCTTTTTTACTGAAAGTTTGGTTCGTTATATATATATCATCTTTTTACTCGCATTATATTATCTTCTACATGTATTCCTTTGTTTTCAAAGGAAAAACAAAAGAATACACTATTTCTTTTTCGTGTATTCCTTTGTTTACTAGGCTGTTTTCATATATTGTTTTCATATATTTAATTAGATTTCTTGTTAAATTATTATAAAATTAGCTTAAATTTAAATCTGTTTCCAAAAATTATTCAAGATGTTCAAAATTTTAAATAAAATTTTAAATTTTTATTATAAAACTATATAATGAATATGTATTTTTAATTAAAAAAAAGGAAAATAAAATAGAAAGATTAACCAACTTAACCACTTAACCGATAACCGACTGATCGGTTCGGTGACGGTTTTAACAAACCGATAGGGTCAATTCGGTGTCATTTTCACCAAAAATTGACACCGACCAACCGGTGAGCACCCCTACGTTCAACCATGGAACCAAGTCATGCAAATGAATGTGATAAATAAATGCAACGTTCATTTGAATTCATGAACAGTTAAAACTTGAATCATTTTCAGGCACAAACATAAGTATAGAATGCTATTGATAACATATTTGGCATATTGCTACAAAAAACGTGTCTACATAGCATACAAAAAGCTGAAAACATTGGTAGAAACAGATCCTAAAATCTATGACCTACCGAAACTGATGACACACTTGCACCAGGAGCTTGGTTTGCTGCATTTCCATGAATCATACTTTAGAAAGTTGGCATAAAATTAAGCAGAATAAACTTTGCTAAAAGTTCATTTAATCAAATGTTGGATTACTAGAAACACAATGTCAAAAACCTGAGCCATTGGAAGGTACACTGCTTTCAGAGCCCACAATCATCTCAGATAGTTTCTTCTTTCTCACATCATCAAGTTTCTCCACTGACCTCTCTAGAGGTCTCATGCCAACCGACTATCATAGTCCAGAAGAAAATTTGTTACAGCAGCAGAATCAAAGCACTATTTTTTTAAAAAAAATACATGTAACAGTATATAATTGCCTAAAATCACTACCTTTGCTACTGCTGCCAAAGCCAAAAAGGCAGCATCCCTCACATCAGGGGTCCCATCATTAAGGCTCTTAAATGGGGGAAAATAATATGTTAGGATTCAGTAAGACTAAGACAAATCAATAGAATAAAAAATGGGTAAGAAAAGAGAATAATAATAGAAAGAGCCAATCATGCCAATTTTGGCATACGCATATCTATATACAAGAAATGATGCTTGTCAGAACATTTGAAAAGAGAAATGGCGTGAATTAGATATTGTGGGGTTTCATCTCAAAATCAATTGGAATGAGTAGACTTGTGAGGTCTTTTCACCTTTCCAATTTGGGATCCACACCATGCCTCCTAAAGAAGGTAAGGTTTATCATTCTTGGATAATTGGATTGGATCTCTTTCCTTTTCTTTTTTTTGACTAAACACACATTTGGACTTAATGAGCTAACACCATAATAATTTTAGGACGAAGCATAACTTTCATTATATTTACACACACTTCACAATTGAGAGGACTTTTTTTATAGAGAAACCTCAACCACGAAAAATCTCCCTAAAACAAAGAATGCACAGATATTTTAGAAAATAACCAACAGCTTGTTTTTCCAACAGGAAACAAATTCGTTAGAATAATGTACATAATGGCGGGAAAGGCCATGAGAAAAGAGGCTTTAACTGGCTATGAACAACGAAGTAGAGTAATTCATGAAAAAAAACTGAAAAGGGATGTAAAAAGAAAAAAAGAACGATATAAATATCAAAAAATATCCAATCCATATATCTCAATACCTTGGAACAATCTTGTTTCCCCCTATCCAAACTTCCCACCCCACACCCACAAAGTCAAAGAAATCTTTCTATCCTTGAAATATTGACCATCAAAAAGTTGAAAGAAAAAAGAATTTGAAATATACACAACCACCGGGAATTCTGAAATAGTTATGAGCGCACGAAATGTGAATAAAAATCATTCTGAAATAATACACCTAACCATAGGCAAGCTTACAGCATGAGGATTCACTGACCTCCATTAATATAGGAACATACTCCTTATGCACCTTCAGGACAATAGCTTTGTTACTGGTTTCAATACAGAAAGTAACCCAGTTTAAAGTCAAAGAGCGCACTAGAGGAACTTTATTTTTGCTTGCTGTCTTGACATCTGCCACAAAATCATTGATTAAAATCATTACCACCTTCTTTAGATAGGAAAGAGAGCTCCATAGTCTAAAGAATAAAAAAGTTATTGAGCATTACACAACTAGTAACCAAATCAGATATTCCAAAAACAAAAAGAGAAAATATATATATATATATATATATATATTTACTAGTTGCAAAAGCCCAAGGATAACTTTCCTACTCCTAAAACAAGAGGAAACATTTTCATAAACAAATCATTCAGTTTTACCAGCATCAAACATTGTCTAAAACTTACTGGATGAATCTAACAAGAATTGAATTCACCTTCAATGACGTCTGAAAGACCAAGGCACCCAGCCTGATACATTGCTTGAAGAGTTTGAGTTAATGACTCTGTCAGAGTAGGTTTTTTTTCTTTCAATTTTTCCTATAAAAACAAATAAATCAAGTTGTTAAGCATGGTATGTAGGTAGGTGCTAGTCATAAGAAAACTGAAGACAATTCATTAATACGTATTTACCAGTAACATAAGAATCTGAAATTTAATAACAGACAAGTTCTCCATTGGCCGAGATGCATATCATTTTTGGAAACGAATATCTATCACAACTTTTTCACTGACAGCATGATTTATTTTTTTTTTTTCTTTTACTTTCTTCTATAATAAGAAAAAACAGCACTCCTTAAATGAAAGCTGGTGATACAATTTGAGTAACTAAGAAATACAAATCTTTTATGGGATGACAATCAGAAATAATTTTACTAAGCCCACTGGGAAAAGAGAAAAGATAACAAGCCCTAAAGATGAAAAACTTGATGAGAAAAGAATAACAAAGCTTTTTGAGCTCAAGAAAGATTGGGGGTGGGAGATTCAAACTCGTAACCTTTTGGCCGTGGGCACACACTTACGAGAAACACGAAAGAAGTCTCAGTTGTTGAAATAACAAAAAGAGAGAGGTCATTTTTTATAAGAATACAATTTCAATGAAAATATGAAAGGAAGGAGAAAGCTCCAAACATCAAAAGGTATATATAATACAAGAAAGATTTCAATTTGAAAATAAACTAAGATAAATGTAGGACAATAGAGGGTGTTTGTCTTTAGAGCCACAAAAGAAAAAGGGAACCGACAAAAAAGGTCTCCATTCCAGAAAAATAAAACCTAACATATAGCTACAAAATGGTCTCGCAATTGAGGTCCTAAAGTGAAACATAGAACCAAAAGACCACACATCATCCGAAGACATCTCCAACCCCAAAAACATTCTATTGTTTCTCTTCCTCCAAAGCCCACAAAGCACACACCACTGTTTGCCACAAAAAAAAAAAACAAAACAAAAAAAAAACTTTCCTCTCTCCCAAAAAGGAGACCGAAAGAAACACTCTACAATACAATCATTTCCCTTTTGGGCTTTTGTATTTTATATATTTTTGGCTTTTGTCTCCTTATAAGCCTTTAGTTTCAGGGGCAGCATCAGGAATCCCCATACTAAGTCATTCAAATTGCGAGATAACTGATTTAAGACATTTAAATATGTTTTAATTTTTCAACTCAGACAGACAACATTCACTCTCTTTCTTTTTTTTGTCTCTTCCACAACTCATATTCTCCAGCTTTTCTAGCCACACATTCTCTAATTCTCCATCCACACCATCGTCCATGAGTTCTTCAGAACACTACATTTAGAAGTTAATGGTTGAATCTTATATATACACACATGTATAAATTTGTTTTTTGTATGGCACGCCTCAAACAAAAAAGCGCGAGCATTTTGGTACGTCTTGCACCTCAGGCCCCGGAGGGCCATTGCACATTGAGCTTTTTAAAAGACTGCATGTGATGAGAAAAAAGACAAATCTCCATGGATTAGATGACGAGTCAGGTGGACCAATCGGTCCAACATTAGGGTTTCCCATCACAGTCACCTAAGTCAACCTTCAATGAATAGAGAAGCCGGTTGTAGTGCCACGACAATCGAAGTTTGAAGGAGGAAAGCTAATTAGAGAGCTTCACGAGGCTAAGAGATTTGTGACCTATGATTTGTCTGCAAGAAGGGAGAGTGATGAAGAATGAAAGTCGTCAACTGATCCATACACAAGAGGAGAATGAGAGCTTTCTCAAGGAGGGGAGGAGATTCGAGGTCGCTTGTTCCAGATCAGCGCTCGTCCAAAGAGGGAGTCTCCATGCAGTGGTCGGCAACTTCGTGGGGAGGGGAAATTGTTGCATCTAAGGTCGATGAGTGTTTGAGGGAACGAGAGACTCTTGAGGGCTCGGATAGCTTAATCGAAGAGAGGGAGAGTGAAAGCTCAGTGAGGAAAAGAAGAGAAGAGACCGATGCCTGATGGTCGAAAGCTCCTTAAAGAGAAGAAGTCAGATGACGATAGGAAGAAGAGAAGAGGGAGAGAAGGAAGGGAGTACGAAAGAGAGGAGGGCACAGATGAAGTAGGCTTGGGCAGTGTTTTAAAAGTCGCGCCCAGGCGCGCGCCTAGGCGCGACTAGGCGCAAGTCGACATCTTTGCGCCTAATAGTGGCCAGTCGAGGCGAGAATAATTAGGCGCGCGCCTAACCGCGCCTTACATGAAAGCCCTGGGCGCAGAAAGGCGCGCGCCCCTGGGGCTTAAATATTTTTTTTTTATTTCGTTATTCTTACTCAAAACGACGTCGTTTTGTTTTTTTTTTTTTTTCAATATTAAAAAAACCCTAAAATTCTTCTCTTCTCTTCTCCTCACGATTTCTTCTTCTCTCTGCCCGTCTTCCTCACGATTTCTTCTCCTCTCTGCTTCTCAAATCACGATTTCTTCTCCTCTCTTCCTCACGACCAAAATCGCACGCATTCCTTCGATTTTCTTCTCAAAACTTGTTGTTAATTGTATCAATTTTCTGCTCGGCATTCCTTCGCTCGCACAATTCCGAAGTTTGTTGTTGATTTCTCTTGCCATTCGAATCTAGGCGGGTAAGTAATTGTGAAGCTAGTTGATTATACTAGTTGATTATATGATTTTTTTTTCATTTAGGTTGAGGTTGGAATGTTGGATTATTGAAAACAAGTTCAAAATGTTTGTTTTCCTCTTTTTCTTTGCTCATTGAGTGTTGATTCCATGTGAAGACATTTTCCATTCCTGTTCCTACAATTTCAAAGCATAAGCTAATGTTATTATACATTCTTGAGCAAGAATGTTAATGTTCTTAGTATACCCATACATTCTTGAGCAAGATGTGTACCCATAAGTTCTATTTAATCAGTAATGAAAATGTGAGGTTTGTGGCTGATTTTATATTTCTAGTCAGATTTTGTATTATGGTCGAGGAACGAAATCGGAGAAAAGATCCGGCTTGGAATTATTCTCGTTTGGTAAAGCCCGAAGACCTAAATACTTTCATATGTAGTTTTTGTGATAAAGTAACAAAAGGAGGAGTGTATAGAATGAAACAACACCTAGTCGGGGGTCATAGAAATGTAATGGCATGTAGAAAATGCCTGAACATGTAAAGAAAGAACTTCAAGCATATATGTCAAATAGAAAGGAGTTGAAAGAACAAAAAAATTTGATCATTCCTGAAAGCGATTATACACTTGAAGAAGAAGAGGATGAAGAAGATAGTATTTATTGTTCTTCCGAAACAAGAGATCGTCGACGCGTCATCAACAAATTCAACCGCCAGTAAGAAGGTGAAACAAAAGGGTCCGATGGATTCTTTTTTGCTCAAAACCAAAAATTGTGATTCAAAAGGATGAAAAAGGAAAGCAAACAACATTAAATGCCGCTTACAACAAGGAAATGAGGAGAAAGCCATCCAAAAATTGCTAGATGGTTTTATGATTCTGGAATACCATTCAATGCTTGTAATAGTAGTAGTTTCGGACCTATGATTGAAGCAATAGGCCAATTTGGTCCTGGATTGAAGCCGCCTACATATCATGAATTACGAGTTCCATGCTTGAAAAAGGAGTTGAAAATAACAAATGATTTGATGAAAGATCATAAGGAAGAATGGAAGAAAGTTGGATGTACCATCATGACGGATGGATGGACAGATCGAAGAAATAGGACTTTACTAAACTTTTTAGTTAATAGTCCTAAAGGAACAATGTTCATTGAATCCATTGATGCATCTTCGTATGTAAAGGATGGGCTGAAAATGTTTCAATTGTTAGATGATTTTGTTGAATGATAGGAGAAGAATATGTAATACAAGTTGTTACAGATAAATTGCCTCCTGCAAATGTGATGGCGGTGTAAGAATTTGACTAACGTATCTTCTCTTCTTGAAAGTTGATTAATATATTTAATATTTTTCAATTTTATAAACATGTGCTTTGTTTATTATCTATTAGGAGATTATTAGAAGCAAAACGACCGCACTTGTTTTGGTCACCATGTGCTTTGCTCATTGCTTGGATTTGATGTTGGAAGATATCTTCAAGATCTCGAATATCCAAGAACACTAAAAAGAGCAATAGAGGTTAGCAATTTTATTTATGGTCGCCTCCGGGTTGTTGAACATGATGAGGCGATACACTAATGGACAAGAGTTGATAAGACCGCCAAGACTCGCTTTGCAAAAATTGTATTACATTTTCGAGTTTACGTAGGGTTAAACTTAATTTGAGGACGATGTTTACATCGTAAGATTGGAAAAATAGCAAATGGAGTAAAGAACAACAGGGGAAAAGAGTTGTTCAAACAATCTTGATGGCAAGCTTTTGGAACACTATCACATTTGCTCTTAAAGTATCATGTCCTCTAGTTAAAGTTCTCCTGGTTGGTCGATAACGAAAAAAGCCTGCCATGGGATATATTTATGAAGCAATGGATAGGGCTAAGGAAACCATAGAAAAGAGTTTCATAACAAAGACAAATATGAAGAAGTATTTGCCATCATTGATAAGAGATGGGATCATCAGGTTGCATCGACCCTTACATGCAGCTGGAATTTTTCTAAATCCGGAATTTTATTACTCCGATCCTAAGATTGAAAGTAGTGTAGAAATTTCAAAGGGGTTTCATTCTTGTTTGGAAAGAATGACTCCTTCCATAGAAATGCAAGATAAAATTCTTGAAGAACTCAAATTTATATAAGAGAAGTGAAGAATCGTTTGGAACCTCACTGGCTATTAGACAAAGAAACAAAAGATCTCGGTAAATTCTAAACTTGAATACAAGTATTTTATGGTTAGAAAGCTATTAACATCATTTTTAATCTTAATCTACAAAGTGGAATGGTGGGATGATTTTGGCAAATCAAGTCCCAACTTGCAAAAGTTCGCAATAAGAGTTTTAGGTCTTACCCAGTAGTTCTTACGGATGCGAGCGCAATTGGAGTGTTTTTGAGCAGGTTAGATAGTTAATTAAATTCACCACTCCTAGAGTAACTTGTTTAAGGTTTAAAATATTGAATTGTCATGGTTCTTTAATTATGCGACTTCATAGCAAAAGGAGGAATAGACTTGATCAACGTCGTCTCAATGATTTGGTGTTCATAAAATACAACGAGAACATTGAAACGTCGATTTAATATTAAAGACGTTGCGCACCCCATCTCTCTAAAGGATATTGATGAGAGTAACGAGTGGTTGGTGGGAAGATTGGATGACGATACTGACGATGATAGAGATCTTGTATTTAACGACGATGATGACGCACTAACATGGGGTGATGTTTCAAGAGCATCTGGTTCAAAAGAACCTGCTTATTATTCTAGAGCCACGTCGAAAAACAAGGATAAAGCACCTTGTTCGTCATCCACACAACCAATATCACGATCTCGAGTCTCATGTCCACCACAAGCACGACCCGCACCTATACCACTAGCTTTGCATGATTTGGATACCGACACTGATGAAGAAGAAGATGCAAGTGCTTATAAATCTAATGATGTAGAGATCGAGGGTGATGAGATATTTAGTGATGATGAAGATGAGGATTTTGATCTTTAGGACTTTAGATTCTTATGCTTTTACTTTTGTAGTTTTGATTGCATCTTTTAGGTTGTTTTGAATCTTGAAGCATCATGTATTGAAATTTGACTTCAGTTATTTATATATTATTATATCATATATGTTTGAATTTGAACCTTTTATTGCTATGAAACTCCTTTTATTGGCATATAAACCACATATATATATCTTTTTTTATTTTTAATATAGTGCGCCTTAAGTAAAAAAGCCCTCGCCTTAAGGTGCGCCTTGCGCCTCAGGCTCCAGAGGGTCTTTGCGCCTTAGTGCGCCTTGCGCTTTTTAAAACACTGGGCTTGGGTAGTTGTCCTCTGAAACTATTTGGGGTGGGTCATAAGTTTATCAGCACTCATGGATAGAAAAAAATTTAAAAATAAATACAAAATAACAAACACCATTCGAATATATGCGGCAATGAAAATATTTTGATTGATATGAACAATTTACTGGAGGAAAAGTTGAACTAATATACTTACAAGTAAAACTGGCAGTAGGAATCGAGAACTAGCAGAAAAGTTAGCTCTAAGACCCCTTGAAATATTGCCAATAGCTTGAATGGCTTCAACAGCAACAGCAATATTCACATCCGTAATCAGCTGCAAGGTTTGTTCAATTTTTTGTGGGTAAGTCAAATATTAGAACACGTTTTTCATGCAAGTAAATCTTTCTTCAATGTGTGCAAGCAATTCAGGTAACCAAAATGGATTGCAACAAAACTAAAATTACTGATAAAATATCCAATTTTGCTAACAAAGTTTTTTTTTTCTGATTCCATAAACGACCCTGAAATGTAATATAAAAAAGATATGCATGATTGATGCATATAAGAATATGACACCATTACATATTTGCTACAGAATACCGCTGCAAAGAAAGTGTCTTTTGATCATTGAGTGGGCAGCAGTTGCAAACTAGGGTGCTGAAATCAGAGATCTGTCACATTTTTATTTCAAAAATTGAAAGACTGAGTAAATAGTTTTTATTTTTTTAAAAAAACTTACTTGAAGAAAAAATGAAAAAAATACTACGAGTATAAAAAAATCAGGCCCTCAAAAGGGAGCAATCTAGAGGAAGGGTCTTCAATTTAACAAAAAATTAGAAAAAGAACTCTTCTCGTCACTAACATCCAAAGAAAAACTAGCAAGGGACTAAATGTCAAGAGGATCCCACAAAAAATTCTACTATTTCTCTCCCCTCAAATGCCTCACAACAAAGCACACACTCCAGTCTCCAAAAATATATTAACTCCCAAAGAAATAAAGTCATGGCCTGGCAGAGAAAATAGCGTCTAAGAGAAGATATCATACCTTCTTTAAAGTTCTACAAACTTCTGAAAAGTCACCAGGTGCTATTTTTTTCGTCGAAGCAAGTTTGGTTAGTTCAGCAACAGCCTCTTTTCTTTCTGACCATTTCGTAGCTTTCTAAAAAATCACCAAGGATAAACAATTAAATTTGTGGGATAGCAAAACTAGTGAAGTTCAAAGCTAAGATCAACATTAACTTTAGTCAGCTAGTAGGGACATAAATAGACATATTATTTTTTAAGAAATAGATCAAAATCACCAACCACTCCATCCCAAAATCCTGACTTCTCCAAGGGAGTCAATATGTCTACCGGATCAACAAGATCATATTCATCTATTTCCTGAGGAACTGAAAATTTAAGTGTATCAGAATGGCAGAAGCTTTTAGTGATTAATAATGATGTAGTCATGTTGAGCTCAAAATGCATAGAATTAGACAAACAAAAATTAATTTCAATAACCGAAAAAAACAATTATATAAACTTTTACATACCATCAAGAAAAAATATAAAATAAGAAACACTTTGTCCATTTTCAAAAATTTCTACATACCATCAGCTACGGATTCTTCAGAAGGTCCTGTACCAACAGCCTCAGAAGTATCTTCCTTTTCCGGCTCTTTGTCTTGCTCAGACCTAACTAAGTAACATAATTAATATCAACACAAATACATTAAGGGAACCTTTTAAGTTTTTGGATGAATAAACAATTTCATTAAAGATGAAATGGCGTCCGATGGGAACCTTTAAGTTGAATGCTACGGGAAAGTAGATATAAAAAATGGCTAATTTGGGGATTGTATAAAATCTGAAAATTATGAGGGTATAATTAATAAAAGCAAACAAAATCCGAAACTAACTACAAAATAGAAATCATCTTGGCAAGCAATCAACATAGAAAATGTCAGCATAGAAAGAAAAAAAAGAAGAAGAAGAAGAGCTAAGTTCCAGTTTATTTTTTTACATAGGCTAAAGTTACAAATTAATAATATCTTAACGAAAACGTTGCACTCCCAAGTATGTAAAGAAACAAAATGTTGTTAACCTTATTTTTCGAGAAGGCCTAGCAGACCCTGTAACGTTGACAAGCTCAGCCTCCAACTCTTTTTTCTGAAAAATCAAAATAAAAGAGAGTTACATCAAGAAACTGATAAAGGGCATTACATTAGTCATCTACATTCACCATACCATTGTATCCCTCATTTTTTCGAACAATATTGACTTTACAGGATCTTTCCCAATCCAACGACAAAGCTCAAGCGTCAATCCCTTAGAAGATGCTCGAACATTTTG
Organism: Sicyos edulis; assembly: GCA_036507275.1. Lineage (NCBI taxonomy): Eukaryota > Viridiplantae > Streptophyta > Magnoliopsida > Cucurbitales > Cucurbitaceae > Sicyos > Sicyos edulis. The sequence goes on along the minus strand of CM071859.1, from coordinate 24,688,845 downwards.
ATCTTGATGGTCAAAGAGTTCTGGAAGCATCTTTAGAATTCGTTTCGGAGGAACAACTTTTGCTCCAAAGTCACTATTTTTCATGAGGAAAATCATGTAGGAAAATCATAGAACAAAATAAAATGATAAAGAATTCACATCATAAAAATCCAAATACAAACCTTAATGCTTGAAACATGACATCAATTGCAGGTACAACCGCTTTTGCAACTTTGTTCTTTATTGCTTTTTCCATTGTGTCCTACATTAGCATAAACCTTCTAATGAGATACAAGAATCAACCTCAATACACATATCTATGGAAAATGAATAGAAACTGAAGCTTACAAATTGTAACATCTGCTTCAGATCAAAAGGAAAAAAAATTATGATAGGGTTGGGTCTTAGTAGAAATAGGAATAATATAAGGGTATGTTAGCAATTACTTGGGGAGTAAGTTGCAATTACTTGGAGAGTAAGTTAGGGTATTTTATTATAAATAGAGAGGGTTAGCCTAGGTTTGAGGGATCCAAATATTGAATGATTAATTGAGTGATTTATTGTAGGGCTCAAGAGATTCTCTTGAGAGGGGAGGTTCCAAGTTCCTATCAAAACTTGGCTTATCTTGTAATTTGTTATCTTTTGATATAATCTAGATCCTGGATCATATCAATTGGTATCAGAGCCGTTCGATTCTTGGTTGTAGAGATGGATCGAGAACTTCTTCTTTTAATTCAAGAACAGTTGCAAAGTCTTAGAGAAGACCTAAACAGATGTTTTAGAGAAATCAAAGAGGAAATTAAATTGTAAAAAACGACGGCTAGGGTTTCGACACCACCGCCGCCACCCCGGCCGCCTCCGCCACCACCTCCTTCGTTGCTGCTGCCACCACCGCTGATGTCACTATTGCCACCACGACCGTCGCTACCTCCGCCGCCCCCACCTCCGTCGTTGTTGCCATCATCACCGTCACCTCCGCCGCCATCACCTCCGTCGCCACCACCACCACCATCATCGTTGCCATCGACGCACCACTACCACTGTTGTCGCTGCCACTGTCGTCGTCGCTGCCGCAATTGCCACCGCCGTTGCCGCCGCAAAAAAAAAAAAAAAAAAACTCAGAATTGTTTTTTTTTTTCGTAGTTATTGTTTACCAACACCTTGAGGACAAGGTGTATTTTTTTAGGGGCCGGTAGTGATAGGGTTGGGTCTTAGTAGAAATAGGAATAATATAAGGGTATGTTAGCAATTACTTGGGGAGTAAGTTGCAATTACTTGGAGAGTAAGTTAGGGTATTTTATTATAAATAGAGAGGGTTAGCCTAGGTTTGAGGGATCCAAATATTGAATGATTAATTGAGTGATTTATTGTAGGGCTCAAGAGATTCTCTTGAGAGGGGAGGTTCCAAGTTCCTATCAAAACTTGGCTTATCTTGTAATTTGTTATCTTTTGATATAATCTAGATCCTGGATCATATCAAATTACTGCAGTTTGCCTAAACAACAAAACAATACCAGCATACTTTCAAAAAAAAAAACAATACCAGCACACACAAAAATAAAAATTTTAAAAAAAGAAACTAAGAGATAAAAACCAGATAGTTTATACATTGAGAACCATTTTTTATGATAAACCAAGTTTTCATTGAGAAAAGAAGAAAAGAGCATGCAAGAGAACTGATATACTAAAAAGAAAGAGCCCACAAAAGGGAGGCCTCCCGAAAAATGCCCTACAATGAAGTAAAATAATGCCTAGAGAATAATTACAAAAGGGCTTAGAAATAGAGGTTCAAAGAGAAACATAGAATCTAATCAAGCTAACACATCACTTGTCCATCATGACCAACGACTCTAAAAAAAACCCTTTTGGCCACTAGGTAAAACCGTGGAACTTACACAGTTACTAACAAGAGAAAGAGAAATCTCCTTAGGGATGACATCATGACCAACGAGATTCCTAGCCCAAAAGTATTCCCTAAGGGAAGGGAAATATCCTAAGAAAATCAATATTTTTCCCAAGGGAATTGGCACAAAGGGTTGTTAATACTGATGAAAATTCCTAAGAAGGTTCCCTCTTTTAAATTTATCTCCCCATTGGTGTAGTGTTTTGTAAAGAATCATCAGAAACTCAGGGTCACCTCTTCAGTTGCTGCAAATACACAAAATGCTTCTAGGATTACTTTCTTACTGCTTTTAATTGGTCCACGACTATTCTTAGGATGCGTTTGGAGCACCGGTTTGGTTATTATAGACGGAAGGTTATGATAAACGGTGGGTTATTATAAATGGTGTTTGAGGGGCAAGTTATTATAACAGGGATTATGATAAACGGTGTTTGATGGGCTAGTTATGTAACAAAAAGTAATATATGTAAGGTGTAGATAAACAGGCATGTAGGTTTAGATAAACTGGCACGCAGGTTTAGGTAACCACCGTTTATAATAAACGGTGGGGCAAACATCGGTTGGGTTATTATAACCAACTCGGCCGTTTACATAAAAGGGGGCCCAAACACACCCTTAATGATTCGTTGCAATTGATATGTTATTTCCTTAAGAAGCACTCCTTCAGAATCGTGCCAAGGTGTTACGGGAATCATTTGTTCATGCTTTCTTGTGGTCATTATGAAATGAACGAAACAGAAGGATCTTACAGGATAAAGATTTATCTTTTGTATCATTAAGGGAGAAAGTTGTGCATTTAGTTGTATCTTTGATTAAAATCAACTCTCTTCTCTCCATATAGCTTCACTACTCTCCCTCCTTATTAATTGGAGTGGTCTTTTGTAATTTGCCCATAGGACATCTTTCCTACTTTCATCCATCAATGAAATTGTTTCTTCTCCAAAACAAAGATTGCATACAAGATAAAGCAACATTTAGGTGGACTTCATATTCTAATAGTAATGCTTTAGCGGCATAATGACCAAGAAAACTCTTTTATATAAAGCAATTTGCAAACTTATTTTTCAACAAAAGCAACGATCTACATAAACTCTCGCTAGTTTCTTTAATAGATTTTGTTTCTAGCTATCAATCCAGCAATTGGTCATGCATAAATGTTACACTTTATCTGATGTCTTCGTCTATAAACTTTGAACGATACAAAGAAGATTAGGCCCTTGTGCAAGGATGACACGTACAAATTGAAAAACAGTCCAAGGATTTTTCCACCTTTGTCCCTCCACTTTAACATATAGTTACAATATATCCCTTCCTACTTTGTGCTTTCTAACAGTGTCTGTTGTTACTGTTAGTCTGTTATACCCTTATACACCTCGTTTGATCCTCCGTTCCCCTCCATTCCTCGACTATGTCTTTCCAAAGTTTCCTAGTTGTACCATGACCATCACCAGAAAGCCCATCAAAAGATAATGATACACACTTGCTCACAATAACCTTGTGCCAAAAAAGAAGTATACTCATGCAGAAAACGTTATAACCCTTCGCCAACAAGGCCCATTTACGGGCATACCCACACCTAAACTCCAACAGCTTCCTAAGCAATGGAAATGTGGGCGCACCATGAAATTATAAACCGCTTAAATTAAAATGCAACGTTCTGAAAACAATAATTGAAGCTACGAGCTGCATAGAACAAAAACATACCACGAAAACATCCACGGCTTCTAGCTCCACCCAGAGCATAAACACTGCTTGGGCCTTCTCCACGGTCTTGGGTCTACCAGTTAAGCATTTTGCAGCAATCGCGTCACAAATTTCTTTGGCGAACCTATAAACGACAATTTCCAAAAGCAAAGACATCCAGAATGTTAACTGGTAACTCTACAGAACCAAATACAAACGTGGATGGGTTCATGTAGAGAAACAACTAAAAAATGCTACCTCCCCGCATCTGCATCAGCAGCACGCAAGTAAGCAATTAACGCATCCAATGCCTTCTCCTGCACCGGAGCATTAGAATCCGCAACGGTCTTTCTAAATAGCGGACCTAGAGGAATAAAAAACGAAATGCATGATCAAAGATCTACGTCAATCACAGCCATCCACCGAGCAAAACCACGAAAAAACAGATCTAATAAGTGGAAATGAACTCACCGAATTCGCGGAGACGAGAATCCTTGGGATCCGTAATGGAGTCGCACACGGCCGCTAGATCAATATTCCCCTCGTTCCTGACCTTCCAATTCTTGTGCGAAAGCCGATCCTCCCACGGCAGTTTCTTCGCCTCCTTGAGCAGTTTATCCTCCTCCGACATGATTACAACCTACCGATCCTAAATGCAGAAAACAAATGCAGAATCGATTCTACCTCTACGATCTTCTTCTCCGGCGAGCAGAAACAATTGCAGAAACGCGATCCTCAGAGAAGAAATGCTACGAAAACGAAGCCCTAAATCGGAGAAGGAGCGATGGGGCAGGAGAGAAGAAGAAGAAGAGAGAGGTTTTGCTCTTTTCCCTTTTTTGGTTTCTCAAATCTCTGTAAAACGGGAGGGTATTCTCGGGAGCGCCTATCAGCCAATCAAATCGTGACAGCGTGGCAGTGGAAGGCGCGTGGCTTTGCAACGTTCCTTGTGGCGCGTGAGGTAATGTTTGAATGGTTGAGCAGTTCAAATTGTGGGGTCCATAGTGGGTCCGAACACAAAGGTAGAAACAAGACTGTAGTGAAGGCTTGTGGGGGAGCGGGTACCCATCCAATTGAACTGCCCGTTGGATTTTCTTTCATTTCTATTAAATTATTAATTCGAATTATTAAATTAGGCCACGGGCGCGTTCAAGCTTTCAAAACCTCCCAATTGCCCATTTTTCAAATAATCCAACCCATTCAAAATCCTTTTTTTATTTACTTTTTTTTTGTTGTTGAGAATGATCCATTTTATATTTCATAACTACCACTTTTTAATAAAAATAGTATACGTTTCAAATAAATACAAATAATATGTGTGTTTAAATAATTCAACCTCTTCCAAGTATTATCGAATGGGTTAGTGGCGTAATGGTTTCATTATGTAGTTACTACGTTGACAAGCTCAGCCTCCAACTCTTCCAGGTATTTTTTTTATATACAACATATCGGGGGATTCGAACATGTAATATCATGGTTAATAGGCTATACAAAATGCCAATAGAGCTCTGCTCTTGTTGGCAACCTCTTCCAAGTATTAGTCTCATTTAATGGTAGCTAATTTTGTCATGGCTAAACTAATTTAGGCACGTAGTATCAAGCAAAAATAATTTGTGTCGATTTTTTGATCAATTGATTAAAAGTTCTAACATTTACTTAGGCTGATTATTAACGCTCTGTTTGATAACCATTTGATTTTTTGTTTTTGGTTCATGACATTTAAGCTTATTTCTACTCAAATTTCCTACCGTGTATTGACTTTCTTTAAGAAAGTATGTGAATACTAACTAAATTTAAAAGACAAAAACAAGCTTTTGGAAATTAATCTTTTTTGTTTCCAAATTTTAGTTTTGTTTTTTAAAATATAGGTAAGATGTAGATATCAAAATAAAAAAAAATATGGTAAGGTAGTTGTTGTGGGCTTAAATTTAAAAAATTAAAAATAAAATGGTTATCAAACGGGGTCTAAGGTATATAATTCCCCTTATTAAGTCAAGAGTTTGAATATCTAATTTCTATGTTAAAATCAAAATATGTGGGTGTATGTGCTGACTATTGTTGAAGTATACCCTTTATTCCAAAAATACATTTATTAGTTCAGATATATTATTGTTATAGACATTTTCAAAACTATTGTTATGATAGAAGTACTCTCAAATATTGGGCGGGAGAGTCAACATGGCTATGTTTGACAAATAAAAATAATATCAACATGGCATTGCCGTGGATGATAATTTGAACGCATCGTTTGATAACTATTTTGTTTTCATTTTTTATTTTTAAAATTTAAGCTTACAACAATTATTTTATCATATTTTTTTTCTTATTTGAATATCTACGTCTTACCTATATCTTAATAAATAAAATCAAAATTATGCGACAAAAAAAACTTCCAAAATTTTATTTTTGTTTTCGAAATTTGATTAGTATTTACCTACTTTCTTAAGATACATTATAGAAAATATGGAGCACATGGTAGAAAAGTTGAGTACAAATATGCTTAAATTTGATAACCCAAACACAAAAAACTTAATGATTATCAAACGGGACCTAAATTTTTTGTCTATCATTCTTGCAAAATGTACATAGTTGTGAAATAATATGAAAATTATGAGTTGAAACTTTGAATACCTAACAATAGTTTTGTTGCAACAATACCAATATTTTATAAAACTTTTCTGTTTATTAGTTAAAACACAATTATGGGGAAATTAAAAAAAAAAACACAATTATGGGGATATGTGGTATACTCAAATGCTTACATGTGTGTTTTTGCAGCTTTCCTACTTAAAATATCTAAGTTCCAAGAAACATAGATTAGCGGTTTATGTCTATCTCAAATATTCGCAGACAAATAATCCTTATGACCATGCAACGTTTAAATGCTAATAAAATTTGTATAAAATTATTTGTATTATAAGGTAAGTGTGGTTACAATAAACTGTTTTCATAATTAACCTCTTAAATCCCCAAAATCATATTTTATATATGTACCTTTTTTTGGAGAATGTCAATAAATTCCAAAATCCATTCCGTCGTCCAATAGCGACAACCGTCTTTTTGATTGATACCGCAGTAGCCCTTTGGTTAGGTATTGGAGCAACATTACCGATTGATAAAACTCTAACTTTAGGTATTTTTTAAATTGATTCAGTTGCGAAATAAATAAAATATCACGACGTGTGTATCTAGGGAACAGTTGCTTCAAAGTGAAGTACCCCTATATACACATATTTAATTCAATTTTTTATTGATTTTGAGAATACGGATTCCGTTAAAGATTCAAACTTCGTTTTAGTCTCTCTTTTTTTTTATAAAGTCTAAAGTTTTTCTACAAAAAAGAATCAAGTAGATTCAAAATTTATATAAATTTATTTTTCATTTCGAGAATGTCTAATATATGTAGTGTGGATTGTAAACATATAACTTCTATCAAATTGTCAATAAACTTATTTTCAAGACATCACATACACACTTGTAAATAAGAGTATAACTCTAGTGGAATATTGATGACCTAGTAACAACGAAGTTATGTGTTTAAATTATTGTTTCGACGACCAACCTATATTATGAAGTGTCCTGGTGGGGAAAGACTCTTTATTCGCTTGAAAAAATATCTAGCAGGGGCATGAGTTGTGTTTATAAATGGATGAGATGAAAGGGGTGGAATATTACTTATATTGCTTGTTATAGAGACCTCAAGAGTGACAAGTGAATTTGCAATATAAGTGCTAATGTGAAGTGGAATAAAAATGTGTGGTCGACCTCATCGACAATACATAGGATTTTAACGAAAGCCTATTCATATCAATTTTTTGTTATGATGAAGTGGAAAACATTACTCATATTCTCGAAAGATCCACCAAGACTAAAAAGTATGTACCACTCGACTCATAGTGTGTAAATATATATTAAAAAAAATATAGTCCTCCTCTCAAATGCCTCTCAATATATAACGTCATGAAAAGGCTTTATGGAAAATCAAAGTTCGAGAACAGGTGTAGAACTAGGGCTAGGAAGCTCACGAACAAGGTTATTCCCACAAAAGTGTAATATTAACCATGTAAACATTTACACTAATTCTTATTTTATTTGCACGAAGGCCAAGGAGACATGTTAGCATATTACGATAGGCGATGCGCTCTCTTCCTCAGGTTTATAATATTTGTTCCTAAATTTTGTTGCCTTTTAAGTGATCAACGGAACAAATGGACGAGTATGAACATATGAGACATATTAAGAAACTTAAGGAGTAATGACCTACAAATGGTTGTTATCATCCTTGCTAGTCAATAATGGATTTGAAACATCATTCAAACTTAGATTAAACTAAAGCAAGGAAAATTCCATCAATTATATTGTGAGATTTGTAGGATCTCGAGTTCCCCATTCCATTTGATAAAACTCATCTATGTAAGTGCGTGAGTTATTTTTCTATATATTAGTATTTTAATTGGAGAATGTATGAAAGCTGAACTTCAATGCTTATTGGTCTTCAATATAACATGGTATACTTTAGGTAGTTCGAGACCATAGTGGTTTATAGATTTGACATTGTAAAAAGCTAAAGAATCGTAACAATCGACGAAAGGCTCAAGACCATCAACCGAACACCCCCATAATTTGAATACTCCTTATTTAGTGTGTTTGGGTGATTCCTCTTGTCTCAACAAAAATTGACTGACATTTATGACTTGGTTAGTAAAGATTTCCTTTTAAAAAACAAAACAATAAATGGCATAGAAAAATAATGGGTTATGTAATAGCCCCTAACTTACAACCCTAAAAAGGGGGAAAATGATTGGAGATCGATAAAGTTGGTTATCTTATTTGGTATTAATCTATTTCAACTCTTCACGAGTTCGAGTTCGAAAATTAATACTTGATTATCATATTATTTGTGAGCAGTTATGTTATCTACTTTGAGTTTGTTGTTACCCCTTCTCCAATTTGTACAAAAAAAAAGAAGAGAAAGAATGAAAGAAAGAAAAGGGCCATTTCACCGCATTTGTTATTTTCGATAATCTGGATCTTTTCAGCAAGGGGGAAAAACACAGGGCCCTTGAGGTGCGCGCTAAAACCTTCAACCAACAGCCATGGAAGCAACTTCCTGCTCCATGATATACACTCATCCCTTCAAAAGACACACAACTCGCTCCTACATCGCACTCAATCACTCGACAACTTCGTCTTCTCCACATCTCTCCGTTTCTTCCAGAAGCTGCAATTTCATCGGAAACAGTGTACGATTCAGAAGATTATCGCCTTCCAGCACTCCCAGCGGATCCAACCACGGATCATCCAAAGAACTCGCTGTTCTTCTCGAAGTTGAAGGGTGATTTGATTTCACACAATCCTTCTTTTAATCTCATGCATTCATTCTGTTTATCCACTATTTCTGGTTTGAATTCTTCTGTTTATCCATTAATTTCCGTTATGCAGTATCACTTCTCGTTTTCCGTTCGACTTCTGCTTTAAATTCACGAAACAATTTTATTTCTAGCTTTATGGCTTCATCTGTACTATTATTACCATGATTTCTTGTAACTGCCTATCCGATTATCTGATGTTTGGATTACGGCCTTAATTCCACCATTTCTACCTTGTATTTAGTTTAGCTTCTCTACGTTCTTCAGTCTCATCACGTTCCTGCACAAACTCACCTGTTATCTCGTAGGATTGTTGAATAAAGTAATATTTAGACCATTATAGGTAACGTCATTGAAATTCAGGAGACATGACTCTTAATTATTGGACCTACAATTTTTGAACGGCCCAGACAAGTACATTCATCAATAGAGACAACGTTAACCACCATAAACAGTGCATATATGTAAAGTATCAGTAAGAAAAATATATATGATTCGAGCGTGAAAAAAGATTGGACCGCTTTACACGAAGAATATATAGAATCAGTAAGAAAAATAACTAAATATACAAGATAGACTACTAGATCCATCAATCTTTCACCAAAAACAACTGAGCAAGTACTGGGTCGCTCATCTTAGGTTGTGGCTTTGTTCCTTACAATCTATCCATCTATTAAAACAAGCCCTTTGACTGAGTTGATTTGAGTATGGGTATTTGGAAAATTTTGTCTCGGTGATTTGATATAATAAATAATTAATAGTGTTATGATCTCCAATTTCACAATGTTGCATGTTTAAGGTAGTGTTTTTTTTTCTTCTTCCAGAGTTCTCGTGGATGCATATCGCTCAACTAATCGCCAAGCTTTCAATGAGGGTGCTCAAATTGTCATACTTATTCATTAACAATTCTGAATTATGTAGTTGAATTAGGACATATGTCTTTTTGAAGTTGGATGATGATTATCTAACTCTGTGCCGACAGCATTTCGGAAGCTTGGACTTGACTGCGCAAATTGGTCTGAGCCAGTTTATTCAGATCTTGTCAGGTGTAACTCTTGTTAGCACCATCTAATCCATCTATATTTCCAAAGCAAGTCATTGTGCTTTCATATTTGGTTTTAAAACGCATATATGATAAATTTGGCATCGTAAGATTATATTCAGTTTTTTTTTTTCATTATTAAACTTTCCAAACTTGAATGCATTGCCCCTCTATTATATATTTATATTGACAAACAAGTAAGTTAAACTTATAACTTTATACTTGTAATTTCTACAATGAAATTTAAAGATTATATTCAGTTTTTTTCGTCATTTAAGTTACAATACATTTTCTTTCTGCAACCTATTACTCAAGTTCTTCAATCTGAAATTTTTTGTCATCTTCGCTTTTCTGACTATAATATCTTGAAGTTTGTGGATTTTAGATTAACTATCTGACAAGAGATGAGAGTGAAAAGCCCCATTCATTTTATAAACATGCCTTAGGAAGAAGTCATGTGATGTTGAGTAGTAGGTTGGTGAGGCTTCTGTTGTTAGTCGTCAAAGCAAAGGGTGCATGTGAAAGTGAGTGTATTTATATGGGATGGGTTTTGGGTGCATGTGAAAGTGAGTGTATTTATATGGGATGGGTTTTGCGTGTGAGTGACGTGGGATCTTTTGTAGTACCTTTGGTATTTATTATATGATATGATCCAAGATCTAGATTAATATCAAAAGTAAAAAAATACAAGATAAACCAAGACTTGATAGGTCTTGGAACCTCCCCTCTCAAGAGAATACTCCCTATGCACCCTACAATAATTCACTCAATAATTCATTCAATATTTGGATCCCTAAAACACTACCCAACCCTCTCTATTTATAACAAAACCCTAATTTATTGCCCAAGTAATTGCTAACATATCCTTATATTACTCTTATTTCTACTAAGGCCCAAAACGTAATACTCGCATCTTTAAAGCACCTTGTCCTCAAGGTGGGCCATACACAAGAAAAACATAAAATGAAAACCTAGATTTTTTTTCCCCGGTGGCCGGAGCGGGGCGGCGGCGGTGGTGCGTCGGTCACAGTGGCGGAGGTGGTGGCGGCGGCAACGGCAGAGGTGGCGGCAGCAGCGGTGGTGGCGGCAGTAAAACCCTAGCCGTCACTTTTTCTTCCCATATAATTTCCTCTTTGATCTCTCTAAAACATCTTTTTAGGTTTTTGAAACTCGGCCCTCAAACTTTGCAACCCTTCTCGAAATAAACGAGCCTCTTCTTGATCCATCTGATACCAATTAATATGATTTAGGATCTAGATTAATATCAAAAGTAAAAGAATACAAGATAAACCAAGATTTGATAGGTCTTGGAACCTCCCATCTCAAGAGAATACTCCCTATGAGCCCTACAATAATTCACTCAACAATTCATTCAATATTTGGATCCCTAAAACACTACCCCACCCTCTCTATTTATAACAAAGCCCTAACTTACTCTCCAAGTATTTGCTAACATATCCTTATATTATTCTTATTTCTACCAAGGCCCAAAACGTATCATTATAGTTGTTAGTAAAGGAGGGAAATGCAGTAAGTAGCTGAGTTTTGTGGGAGAGATACAGACCTATCTATCTAATATTTATAAATTGCAAATTTGTAAATTGTTTTCGTAACAATATAATTGACATTTTTTTTTAATAAGGAACACAATATTTATAGATCAACGGAGGGAGGAAACCCATAAGCCATGGAAACCTGGAATGTTACATGAAAGCCCTTCAATGACCCAAGATATCATTTGGAGAATAATTACAAAAAGTTTTTTTTTTTTTGGATAATTAACAATTTCATTAATGTATGAAATTACAAAAGAAGGGAGAAACCTGGGGGAGGAAGATTACAAAAGACAACTCCAATTGGAAAAGAGAGTAGCATGGTTATAATACTATTGTCGCTCTTGCTATATCACTGTGTAAACAATCCTCCCTTCACAAAAAGCTTATCATTAAAAAAAAATACAAAAAGTTTATCATTAAAAACAAATTACAAAAAGCTTTACTTACACCAAGAAGCTGTAACAAAGAGGTTTTCCATAAACGGTTAAAAATCTCTACCTTTCTGGACAAAAAAATGAGGTTTCTCTCTAATCATGTTCAACACAAAAACGTTTGATAAAGTTGAGCCAAAGACATTTTGCGTCAAGTTTGAACAAATAATTATGAAAAATAGGAAGAGGTCATCAACCGCTTTTTAGTAAAAACAAAAGGGCATCCAAAAGAAAAACCAGCATGTTCCAAAATGCTGATTGCCCCAGCATATTCTAGCTAAGGCTCTATCACGGTCGTGGGTCAAGATTATTGAAAAGCATTTTAATTTCTTTCACAGGAAAAATGCTGCTAATGAGGAACGGATGCTTATTATGTATTTTAACCGTGTGAGTTTCTATTCTTGCATTGAGTATCTGAGCTGTTAGCTTTGGTCATTGCTTATTTTTCCTTGGGTATAAAACACTGTTGTAATTCAGTTAAAGTGTTTCTCTTTCTTACAGATTGGCTGGCCGACCTCACTGCCAACAAATGAAAAGGAACCATTTATCAAAAGTGTTCTGCGAGAAAAGGTACGTATATAAACCATTTATAAATGCAATATCTGGCTGTTACTGATTAAGTGTTTGGTTTGTAGTTCTTTTAGACGGTTAATTCATAGAGAAGTGTGTAACCATTTCTACAGATATTTGCTTATATTGAGAAACTTCTAGTTCTGTAAGATTTGCTTATATATGTTTAAATTTCTTTCTCAAAAGTAGAGGGTTTGACTGTTAGGTGTAGACTACAAATCAATCTGCGAGCATTGGGCCAGCTTACCTTGACTAATCTCATGGTCAACTTCCTGGCAGGCTGGCCATAAAATATTAGGTTATTGCCCTACGACTACAATCTTAGGTTACCAATAAACTTTATGGATTATAAAATTCTTGGTTAGTGGCTACCACCCGTTCTCCCAACGTCCTTGCATCAAGTGTCAAGCTAATTTTCAATATTGCATACATATCCAACATTCAAAATATCTTCATGTTGTTAATTGTTTAGTGAAAAGAACTAGTGAAGAGTTAAATGGTATAGAACTTAGAAGCAGAAATATTTACTTTGGTACCTGTTGAATTATGTTAAACCACCAATCAATCCAAAAGCCTAAGCTGATGGATTGGGGTAAGTTTAATTATATCAACCAATACTCCCCCTCACTTGTGGGCTTTGAAATTTGAGAAATATACCCTACAAGTGGACTTTAATTTTAATTGGGGATGAAATGACGTGACAGAGATTCGAACTCATGACCTCCTGCTTTGATATCATGTTGAATTATGTTAAACCACCAATGACCTGCTTTGATACCCAAGGTGACGCCGGACAACAAAATTTTCATGAAGTAAATGAAAAGAAGCAAAGCTTCAGATACAACTCCCAAGGTAGAAATAGACAGAACAAACCTCTAAAAGAGGGAAGAAAGCAAAAATACAACAAGATGCATAGAAACAAAACTCAAAACAAAAAGACTAATACAAGAGAACAGATTAAAAAGAGAACCAAAGTCACTAAATGCCACAAAAGGACTAAATAAACACATAAGAGAACAAAGAGCTTCAAGCCGAAAGCGCCGATCCTCGAGAATAGGCTGCAAAAAGCAAAAACAAGGCAAGAACTACAAAGGCTGGAAGTAGTAAACATCAATATCCAAAACTGCAAAACTTCGGACGAGCTGAACAATAAAGCCGTGTACTAAAAATTGAGAACCACAAGCAAACGATCAAACCACAACTATGCAAAGTTCAAACCATAAAAGCTAAAAAACGTGAATCTGAATACCACAAGCAAAAGATCACACCACAAAATTCGGCATAAACGGAACTAGTCAAGAAAGAGACCCCCAAACCGATAACCAAACTGAGAAAGTGCCTCAAAACAGAGAAACGGCTAACAAGAAGGACCTCGACATTCCTTTAGTTGAAGGCCACAAAGATTGACAATGCTAGCAAATTTTTCAGGAACTTCAACTAACTGAGCACACTGCTGGCTCGAAGAGGGGAGTTCGGGAGAAGAAATGGCTAGATCAGCTAAATCAGAAGGAGAAACAAACTCCTCAGGAGGCAGGGAACTAGCTTCATCAAGAAAATTAATTGTTGAATCAATGCTACTGACGCTTACGTCATCTTCTGATTTTGATTCAAGGTGAGAGGGGACTGGGGCATTAGTGACGACCCCGTGAATCATAGAGCTAATAGAGCTTGAGGGAATGTCAGGCTTGTAAACAACGGGATGGAATGAGTGACCATGAGAAGGTTGGATAGTGGAGAGGCGAGAGGAAGGGTTAGAAAGAAGAGAGGAGTTGTGGGTTTCAATACAGTCAGGGTTTAATATTTGATTTCTTTCCAGAAAGGGAGGACAACCCCCTTCTGGAGTAGTGGAGAGGAAAAGGGGAAATAACTGAAGATGGAGATTTTGGGTCTTTGGTGGGAGCAGGAAGTAGAGGAGAAGAATGATGATTTGAAGGAGGTAAAGGGGAGGAAGAAATGATAGAGACATGAGGAGGAGGGGGAGGGGGGGATCTGACAAAAGAGAAAACAAAGGTGAAGTAAAGATGTCAGAAGAGGGATGGTCTATAACAATACGAGAATTCAAGACAAGAGGCTGAGGATTAATAGGAGAAGGAGAAGAAAAATCAATAAGAGGAGGAAAAGTGTCTTTAGCCGAGGGAGAAAGGGGGGTGAGGGAAGAATTGGCTGGAGGAAGGCTTGAGAAAGAGAGAGATAGAGGGAACGGATTTTTGGAGAAGGAACATGAAGGCTTAGGAGGCTCAACAAAGTTGAAATCAAAACCTTGCAGGATAGGGTCGATGCCTTCATCAATCATGACTTGATTAAGCCGTGAAAGATCAATGGGGTTGGAAAAATCTTTCATAAACAGGTTTTCTTTTAGTGAGAAAGGAGGATCCAAGGCAACAATATCTCCAAAATGCAAAAACACACTTCCTTTTAAGCTGTGATTAATCCCAATGGTAGCAGGCATCAAACCACAGAGATTTCTCTTAACTTTTATATGAGCATGAGAAACGTTGATCAAGTTTAGAGTGTCGGAGCTTATCTCTTCTAGTCCCCCAAAATGGCTACCGATAGCTTCAAAAGAGTCTCGAATCCAAAATTTCAAAGGTAAGTTTGAGATAGATATCCACCCCCCATAACCTTTAATGAAACGAGGACGATTGTGAAAAGATGAGTTCCACCTTTCTATAATAAGGTGATGAGCACCGGCTGCCCACTTTCCAGGGGAGGAAATGAAACTAGACATATCACTACCAGGAAGGGAAATGAGCCCCTTATCCGCATGAAGACCATTGATAACCACATTTGTTTTGAATATCTTCGAGAGGGATTCAACAATTTCAGTCCAACCATCATCAGCAAATAATTTGGAGACAACCCCTAAACTATCAAAGTCTAGCTTCAAAACATCAGAATGTCTTTTAACCCAATAAGAAACTTTGAAAAGATCTTTTACAGGCTTGTCACCAATAGGCTTGACATTATCAGCAAGAGGCTTGTCAACAATGGGTGTGGCATTTT
Organism: Sicyos edulis; assembly: GCA_036507275.1. Classification (NCBI taxonomy): domain Eukaryota; kingdom Viridiplantae; phylum Streptophyta; class Magnoliopsida; order Cucurbitales; family Cucurbitaceae; genus Sicyos; species Sicyos edulis. Next base: position 24,673,312 of record CM071859.1, on the reverse strand, counting down.
TTGCAATAGGTTTGTCAGCTAAATTAGCACCAATAGAAACATCTGAACTCAAATAAGGATTAAGAGCATTCCTTGGAACATAAAGAAGCGGAGCAGAGATGTTGATTAGTTCCCAGAAGGCTTGAAGTCCTTGATTATCATCACCAAAAGGAATGTGAATGAAAAACCGACCTCCTTTCTTAGGCCAAACCACTAAACGATAGAGCACACCATTTAAATAATGAAACTTGCTAATTTTTAAAGACCCAAAGGAGTCAGAGAAGTTTACGAGATAAAAATTCTTGGATTGAAGCTGTAGGAGATGAGCTATGGATCTCCCTATCCAATTAAAGAGAGGGATAGAAAGGGGAATTGATTTAGCAAAGATGGAATCCTCAATCCAATATAGGGATTCTTCTTGTCGAATACTCACCAAGAATGGAGCTCCTAACGATTTCCATGGGAAGAAGACTAGAGAATGGGGATGGAAATAAAACACCCAAAAAAAAAAAAAAAAAAAAAATCTGGCGAGGAGGCTCGCCGGAAGCGGCGGCCGATGGGGTTGCCGGCGCAATGGAGGAGGCGGCGGCAGGTGGGGTTAGGGTTTGATGAAGGAGGAGGCTGGGATGATTTTAGGGTTTGGGGGGGGGAGTCAAAGTCGCGGGGGGTGGTAAACTGTTGAATCACTTCGCTGATATATTTCTCTCTTTCTGCATTCTGATGATTTTTATGGCAAGAATTCTGAAAGCTTTAGAAAAAGTGGGAAGAAGTCTTTTGGTTTAATTTTATAAGCTTTGCATTTTTTATACAAGAACTGTACAGATAACAAAACTTTTCATTGATTAACAAGAATTTTATTGGAATGTAAAAAGCATAGAAGCTTGTGGTGTGGATTTTCCATCCTTTCTTCCGACATCCATGAATTTCTTGAAAATGGTTTCTTTGTAAACAACAAACATCTAGCCTCGATAATCCCAACTCATTCCCATATATACTGGATATCTCCATTCCTTTCCTGAAAATATCTTCTATTTATCCATTTCTAAATTACTTCCAAATAGTGATCTTTAAAAAAATTCGTAAAAAGATGGCATCTATCCATATAAATTTAGCCTTCCTTATGAATAAAGGACCTGCCAGTGTGTTTTTCTAAAACAAAAATAGGTGATCTAGGAATTGATTTTCTACGGGTTTTCTTGACATCCAAATACTGTAGAGTCAGGCGGTATGTCCCATAGCATTAGTCGAGGTGCATGCAAGCTGGCCCAGACAGTCACGGATATAAAAAAAAAGTGATCTAGTTGAGGTTGGAGTTGAATACAACATAATATTTTAGTGACTGAGCCTATTATTTTTATGTAACAACATTTGGGGAAGAGGGATTCGAACCTACAACCTCATAATTACTAGATTATACAAGATTTCAGTAGAGCTCTACTCTTGTTGACAGTTTATTGAAGCTATTTACAATAAATGAACAAGTGAATTTGTTTGAATTATCCAGGCATACCTTGGTTGCGGTATCCTATTAATCTCCTTTGGTGATTAAGTTGGTTTGCATGTCTTATCCTCCCTTCCTCTTGTAACTAACTTTTGTTAGAATAGATATGTAATATTTATCTGTTACTTGTGTATCGACCATTCAAAATTGTGTTAGTTAGAACAGCGCATTTCCCTCTGTCTTCCAATTCTTTTTATGTAAAACATTTTTTTTGATCTACCATGGGCAGAAAAATGCATCAAATGAATTGATGGTTTCACAAAGTTTACCTTTACGGCCTGGAGTTGAAGAGTAAGTGCTCCGAACTGAATCCTGGTTGAATGGTACATGAGAATCTGTTTCTATATGTTTTACTTGATTCTCCTATTTCTAATTCGATTCCCAAGGAGTGGCCTTGTTGGTTGAGGCCTGGTGCTTCCAAGGTATGCTACTTTGAGGTTTCATGTTCGAGACTCACAAATTAAGCTTTAGTGTAAATCCCTTGTTGTCTCCCAGGTCTGGGCCTTGGTGGGCGCAGGTGTGCCCCCAGGTGTATGGGAGCGAAGCTCCAATTTTTGGTCATAAAAAAAAATCTTGCCTCTATTCTTATTAGTGGAAATTGATGGTCTTTGATAATTTGGTTAACGTGGTAAATAACTATACCATTTAATGTTTGTAGTAATCTTTCTGTAACTATATCATATTGTTTTGGTTTTCTTGTTCTGTTTGTAGTAACAGAAGAGGAAGAGAGAGGGAGGGGGAGAGAGAGAGAGGCAGAAAGAGATTTTTTATTCTCTGATTTTCATTTAGTGCAAATGAGTCGATGACTACCACTGGCGTGGGATCTTCCCCGCATCAGTTTTCTTGGCCGAACCATCACAAATACAGAATATAGAGAGAAAATAGGTAGACATTCTAGGTTCTTTTTGTGGATATTAAATTAGGATATTGATAAATAAATAAAAATTTAACAAGGTGCAGGCGAAGGCGATGCAGGGTGCAAAATGACGAGGAAAGGCGAGAGCCTGATTGAAGGAGCTCGCCTTAGCTACGTTAGAGGCGCAATACCTGCCTATGTGCAAGACGATGGCCTTGAAAACAATGATTTAGATTAGCAAGCAAAGTTTAAGCTAAACTAAGACGGCCTCATGAAAGGGAATTGGCTTATGAAATTCTAGGAAATGTATGGGTTTTATCCTCATAATGTTCTCAAAATTGGAAAAATTCACTCTTCTTATAAACCCATTTGCCAATCTATAAAAGTTAGGAATTTGTTAGGGAAGATACAATTTCAGCACAGTCTCACGTCTACTTTAGAAAAAATAACTTTGATCTTCACTTTCAGATATTGATCAACTTTGATCTTCACTTTCAGATATTGATTAATAATTTAATATCATGTATTGTATGTTAGTTGTCACTTGCCATTCGAATGGGATCACACATGCAACAATAGTTGGTATCATGCGTTGTCGTCATTTATCAAAACCGTCTTTAGTCAATCTCTTGGTTTTTCTTTATTAAATGAAGCTACATTTCATTTCTTCAGTTTCATTGACAATGCATATAATGAGGGAATACCTGTGATTATTCTCACAGCCTACAGCAAAAGTGGAGAAGAAATTGCTAGGTATATTCCTGTTAATATTAGAGCTATACGACAGTTGAATATGTTTTTTGTTTCGGATAAAAAGCTGTTTTTATACAATTTACAGAATGTTTGTCACAGTGTTGTAAAAGAATTTAATCAACGTTGAAGCTAATATTTACAATACGTTCCTTAACTGTTAGATCTATCATTAATAAGCTTGGACCTGAGAGAATATCCAAAGTAAAGATTGTTGGAAATGAGGAGGTAAGGCAAAGTTTATATAGTCAAGTTGTGCTTGGTCAAGCAAAGCATTCAGGTTTGGACGAGGAACTAGCTAAGGAAGCAGTGAAAGCAGGTAGTCCCTTGTCCATGTTGGTTTATATGCTCTCTGTTGATCCAATTTTAAAACTTGAAGTTTGGATACTGAATGACTATTTTTGCTCGACGGGCTAGCTTCTGCTGAGAAACAAAGGATAGCTGAGAAGGTTGCATCAGCACTGAAGTTGAGTGTCGAGATAAATACTACCTCATCTGAAAGGTTCGTCCCGCGATGTTTACTTTGATATGCTTTTTCTTTTATGTCGTTATTGTTGTTGGTATTATAATTATACTTTTCGTAGTAATAGCCAGCTGACTTCTATGAAGTGTAGGGCCTGCAATCTTATTTTACGTCGTTATCAATTCTAGCCATTTCTAGCGTACTCCCATAACATACATTTCTGAGGACTTGACTTGGGAAGAAATTCTTCTTGGAACCTTCCATTGACACACGTCTTTGCACAAATTGCTGTCCACGGACCAAAAAAAAACTTGATTTCTTGGAGAAGTTCCGTTGTGATTTAGCTTGTTTTTCCAATCTTCGAGAAGTAATTTAAAATATAAGAAGAGTGAAGGTCCATGAGTTTGCAGTTTACGAATCCTGGTACTTGCTCTCGTGGGACGACGAAGAAGTTATCCAAGTAAGTTGAGAGGGATTACTACCTTTAGTTCTCTCCTTTCCCTTTGAACTTCGTCTCAAAATTGATGGAACTGTCAGAAAAAGTGCTCGCCAATGATTACTTATGAGTGTTAGAAGATAATGCAAACAGTGCAGCTGAAGGGGCGTGGTTAACCGTCAATCCTCCTGAAACTAAATTCAATCTCAAAAGAAAAAAAACATTACATTGTATTTATACTTTTCTCTCTCTAATCTTCTTTTTATCTACGCCACAAAGGTAATGAATTTAAACTATAGTGATCAGATCACCTACCTAGATATTGCATTATGCAAATGCTTCGATGAGGTTCCCAATGCAATTGTTGATTCAGATAGAAGTCAACAAGATGGACATAAAATGGTCAAATTTTTCTCATAGTTAAAGAAGTATCTTGCAGTTCATGGATACCCTTTTCCTACTTTACCTCTACAGAAAACTACGTATTGTACACGATTTTCAATCTTATAAGCATTCATGAAACTGCACATTTATCTTGTTGGTGGGCTTTCTAATATTCTTTGGACGTTTTTTAGAAGCTTGATCATGCCTATGGCTTGTTTTAAATAATTGGATTGTTGGTTTTTTTACTTCAATGTTCAATATTATATATGTATTTTTGTGTGGTTCAACATTAACATGTGGGGTAGGGAGATTCTGAGAGAATAGGGGGTGTTTGTTTACCATATTTTAGGAGGATTTAACTTGAGGAGTTATTTTGAGTAGTTAAAAATTGAGAGTTGTAGCCAAAAACTCGTTTGGATGTGGTTTTTGTGTAGAGGAGTTAGAGTCAAAATCTTGTTTTGTTTGGATGTAGATTTAAAATGAGTAGTTATTTTTAGTAGTTAAAAAAATAATAATTAAAAATGAGTGGTTAAAAATAATTTATTTTGATTGATTTGAAATGCATGATTAGAAATGAGTGGTTTGAAATGATTGAGTAGTAATAAATGAATCATTAGAAATGAATGAATGATTAGAAATGAGGAGTTAGTAAATTGTGCTTTAATATGATTATGTATATTTATGTACTCAGCTTGGACAAGATCATATGTGCATTGCGTGCTGGAGCAGAACTTGCAGACATACCTGTTTCCAGTTGCATCCTCGTTGCAGGAACACAGTCTGGGATTGATGGAGCTGAGCGAATAGGCATGCCGCGTATTGTGGTCCGGAGCAGGTAGTCTCCAATCTAGATTCTGGAATTAGATTTCACTTTTTCCCCCTTAATCACTTCGATTTTACGTCTCCGGGATTAGTTTGCAGAAGCATTTTTTAATAGGACAAACAAATAATGAATAATAGGACAAACTAGAGCATTAAAAATATATGGAATGTTATACATGCTTTAACAGAATTAATCAAGTTTCCATTAAGAGAATAATTGACACTCAAAAGTTTGTTTGAGATAGGATAGACCTAAAGGATTCCCAAATACAACTATTGGAAGCATTGAAGGCCTTCCCTGAATGTCATCTTCCTTTCTCCTTCCTCTTCCTTGCTAGCACCAATAACATTCTATCTATTATGTCAGACTCAAATATCATGGAGAATCACAAATTTTGAACTTCAGCCATAGATTGAATATATAAAGAACGACTCGTATCCGTCCTAATCTTCGAGAAGGCCGGCCACATTAGTCACAAATTTTTGGGTTGAAAAATAATAGAAATGTACACCATGCTTTGTGAGTTGCTTATGTTTTTATTATTCATTGTATGTAGTTTGACATCAAGAGCTGAGTTCCCTTCAGCAAATGCTATAATGGATGGCTTTGGAGTAGGTGGCCTGACCATTACCAGATTAAGGCAAAAGAAATGGTCTTGAAGGCCGAAGCCAAATCACACTATGTTGTACTGTTACTCTGCTAATGCCACAATTTTCATGATTATGGCTTCAATCCTTATTACAATTTGGAATCCTCAAATTGAAGAATGATGTGACAAAGAAGATATTAAAAAAAAAAACAATAATTTATTTAGAGAAATAATATGAAGAAATCAAATGCAAAATGAAAAAAAAAACAAACAAAACGAAAGAACTAATTGTACCACGGAAGTACAAATATTAATAAATAGCGGTGGAATTACAGAGTATAAAGTATATTTTTATTTTTAAAATTCAACATTTGAATTTACTCTCTTCAAATTTAGTATTTCTAGTTTTAAGATTAAAATATAAATTCTATGATTTATATATCTTAAAAAATTGGTTTCGTCATGAACTAAATATGTGTAAATAATTATTCAACTTATGAGGCAAAAAAATTGTATCATTTAGTCATGAAAAATATATCACGTGCTTTATTTACCTATCGATTACGATTTATGTATAATTTTCTCTTCAAAATATAAAAAATAGATTTTTTTTTGTAGATAGTAAATTTTAAAATCCATATTTTAATTATAGGAATTTTAAAAAATATTTTATACATACCAATATATGAAATTTTTGTTTTGATAGAATGTCAATTTTACGTCTTATTGATTGAAACTTATCTGTTTTAGATTGGAGAATAGAGTATATCCATTTAACATGATCAAATAAGTTTTTGTTAATTTATTGTTATTTTAAATTTTAATATGGGTAGAATTTTTTCCTTTTTGTTGTTGGCCAAATTAAATTCTAATTTTTAAAATTATATGATTAAATTCTACTTTTCTTTTAATTAAAATTTATATTAAAATGAATTAAATATTATATATTAGTGGCAGAGTAGCAACAACATTTGAGTACATACATAGACTATGAAGTTATAAGTTTGAATTATTCTATGTATCACTTGAAGTAACAGGAGATTGAGAGAAGAGAACAGAGAGTAAAATGCTTTAGGAGTATTATTTCTGTGTGTTTACAATACAATGGAAGTGGCTGATTTATAGCCAAATAAATGATAAAGATATTGAATGCAAAGTACAAGGCTTTAATAAAGGAAAAGACAATACACAACTTCCAACTACTCAAACAGTATCAAATCCCCAAATCCTCGAGATAGGACAAAGATAAATCAGAGAGATATTTTCATGTCTTAACATCCCCCCGCAAACACGGCGTCGGAAAGCAGGAGAGGCCGAGTTTGGCCCGAAGATACTGAAAACGATTTACCGAAAGGGGTTTGGTGAGAGAGTCTGCAATTTGATCAAGAGATGGAATATAGCGAACGGCCAACTGATGTTGGAGAACTTGATCACGGACGAAGTGGATGTCTATTTCAATGTGCTTTGTGCGAGCATGGACAATGGGATTGCGAGCAATGGCGGCTGCACTGATGTTGTCACACCAGGTGACGGGGGTGGCAGCAAGGGGAATACGCAGTTCAGCTAGAAGCGATGTCATCCACTTGATTTCACACGTTACATGTGCCAATGCACGGTATTCAGACTCTGTACTTGAGCGAGCCACGACTTGTTGTTTCTTGGAGGACCATGACACAAGGGTCGAGCCAAAAAACACACAGTAACCCCCAACTGAGCGGCGGTCAATGGGGCATGCAGCCCAATCAGCATCGGAGAACCCAGTAACCGTAAAGGATGTTGCCGGTTGAATTGTTAAGCCAAGGTTGATGGTGCCTTGTAGGTAGCGTAGAACTCGCTTGAGACCCTGCCAATGTTCCATAGTAGGCAACTGAGAGTGCTGGCTTAAGTGATTGAGAGCAAAGGCAATGTCGGGCCTAGTTAGTAGAACATAATTTAGTGAACCTAATGTGCTTCGATATAAAGTGACATCTGGGAAGGGTTCTAAGGCGGAAGCAGAAGCAGATGATTGTGTGGAGATAGGAGTGGGCGCAGGCTTGAGTTGAGACAGGTTAAGCTTTTTGAGAAGTTCTCTGATGTATGTCTCCTGGGAAAGTAGAAACCCAGTAGAAGACCGTGTCACATGTATTCCCAAAAAGTAATGAATGGGGCCAAGATCTCGAAGAACAAAAGAATTATTGAGTTGCCCAATTAACTTAGTGACAAGTGACGAGTCGGAGCCCGTAATCAGAATGTCATCGACATAAATCAATATAATCAACAGAGATCGCCCAGTGTGGCAATAAAACAGAGATGTATCAGACCGTGATTGTTTAAACTGCCAACTTAACAATGTTGACCTTAGTTTGTCGTACCATGCCCGAGGAGCTTGTCGAAGACCGTAGAGAGCCTTCTTCAATCGGCAAACATGTAAAGGTTTATGAGGATTGACATAGCCCGGCGGTTGAGGCATGTAAATGGTCTCGCTGAGAGTGCCATTGAGGAAGGCATTACTTACATCAAGCTGTTTGACCGGCCAATTCAAGGTAGCAGCAATTGTGAGAATCATTCTAATGGAGACCGGTTTAATAACTGGACTGTATGTCTCATGGAAATTGATGCCCGGAGTCTGAGAGAATCCATTGGCAACCAGTCGAGCTTTATAGCGATCAATGGTTCCAAGAGAGGTACGTTTGAGTTTGTAAACCCATTTGTTGCCAATAAGATGTTGTTGTGGATCAGGAGGAACTAGGTCCCATGTGTGATTGCGGGTGAGTGCAGCAAACTCTTGATCCATGGCATGTTTCCAGGCATCAACTGCCACGACATCGCTATACTTGATAGGCTCGGTAATGGACCAGTCAATGGTGGGTGTGGTGGATGTTAAACACCCGAAGAAGCGCTTGGGTTTTGATATGCCGGCACGAGCACGGGTGATCATGTGGTGGTTTGAGGGTGTGGGATGAGAACTGGTAGGGGAGATAGTAGATGACGAAGATGGTGAGTGAGTAGAGTTGTTGGTGGAGGGAGGGGAGTTGTGAACCTGAGAATCTGATTGAGGTGATGATGGTGAGGAATTTTCAAACGAGGATGAGGTGGTTATTGTCGGGCTTTGTGGTTCGTTGGAGTGAGGTGTGGCATTTGTGGGCTGAGATTGAAAGACAGAGGTTGGGTTGATGCCAATAGGAAGCCATGAGAGAATCTGTTCTGATGAAGGGTCATCCACGCGCTGGTTACTAGAGGAGTGTTCTGCAAAGGGGAAACAATTCTCATTGAAACAAACATGCCTGGAAACATAAACTTTTCCTGATTCACTTAAGCACCGATATCCTCTGTGGTTGTTGCTATATCCAATGAATACACACCGTGAGGTATGAAAGTCAAATTTATGCTTCTGATATGCTCGTAAACATGGGTAGCAGGCTGCCCCAAAGACCCGTAGATGATGATAATCGGGTGGTGTTCCATTTAACAACGTATAAGGCACTTTAAGTTGCAAAACTGGAGTGGGCATGCGATTTATCAAGAACACGACAGTATGGAAGGCATCCCACCAATGTGTGAGAGGCATTTTAGCTTGAGCAAAAAGTGTGAGCCCAGTTTCAACAATGTGACGATGCTTGCACTCGACTCTACCGTTTTGAACAGATGTGTATGGGCATGTAAGTTGGATATTGATCCCAGTTTCAGAAGCAAAATGCATTAAAGGTCGAAATTCCCCTCATTCATCACACCGAATAGTCTTGATCTTGTGTTCATATAGGTTCTCAACTTGTGCTTTAAACTGCTTGAATACAACTATTGAATCACTTTTAGCTTTTAGGGGAAATATCCATGTAAAACGTGAAAAATCGTCAAGGAAACTGATGTAATAGCGATAGCCATTAGTGGATGGAACTGGTGAGGGGCCCCGTAAGTCAGTATGTATCAATTGTAACGGCACAGAAACACGAGAAACAGATGTAGTAAACGGAAGATTATGGGATTTTCCATACTGGCAAGCCTCACAAAAGGAGTCATTCTCATTTATTTTAGTAGACAGATTACAAGAGCTCAAAATGGAGCTTAAAATTCGAGATGAAGGATGTCCTAGCCTACTATGCCAAGTACTTCTAGAGCAAGATAAGGCAAACAAACCTCCAGGTGAGGTTAACAAAATGGGAGCATCCTAAATTTTAGAATTTAAGCTATATACAAAGGTCACAAAAACAAACTTAACATCTGGAGCTACTTGATCTGTTTGATGAGAAGAGGCTGCTACCGATCCAAGCTTATAGAGTCCATCTTTAAGGCTCCCTCGAATAAGAACCTTCCCCGTGCTCTTGTCCTTAATGACACAAAAAGAGTCATGAAACTCAGCCACAACATGATTATCCATAGTTAGTCGAGATATGCTGATAAGATTCTTGCTTATTTGGGGAACATGAAGTAATTCTTTAAGCAAAACATCTTTGGTATTAGATTTCAACAAAGAACTTCCAATATGTAAAATAGGTAAAGAACAACCATTCCCAACTACTATTTTGCTCATACTTGTATAGCATGATCTGATGGACTATTTACCCAAGTCAGAGGTTAGGTGGCTACTTGCCCCACTATCAAAATACCAAGCTTGATCATTGACATGTTCAGGAGTGGCCAACATAGCAGCATTTCCTCCACGATTGTTGTCGGTTTGAGGGTTGTTCTGAGCATTTCTAGTATTCTGGTTGTTGATGTCCATGTCGAACCGAGAGTAACAGACAGTTGCAGTATGCCCAGTTTTTCCACAAATCTGACAGGTTGGTTTGTTATTTCCTCCAGAAAACCTACCTCTCCCACGTCCTCTGACTCCTTTCTGATAATTGTTGCCATGAGTTTTGGCTGATCGAGACTGATGTGGGTTAGAACTAGCAATATGAGCAGAGGGTTGGTTAATAGAAATAGTTCCTTTGAGAGTCTGCAGCTCTTCTAAGCGCCTTTCAAAGCTCATCAGCTGGTTTTGAACCTGATTGAAAGACATCTCCTGATTTTGAATCACCACCACTATGGGTGTGTATTCCTCATCCAGGCCAGAGATAACATAGGAGATAAGTTCCTTGTTATCTAGAGGAGAACCTGCCAAATACAAGTTGTCAGAGTAACTTTTCATTAAAGTAAGATACTCAACCATTTTCATACTTCCTTTTCGACTCTGTTGGAGCAGCCTCTTTAGGTAATCCTTTTGTGAGGTGGCTTGAATGCCATAGAATTCCTTGAGGGAGTGCCAAAGATCTCTGGCATTGTCACAACAGGTCACTTGGGTAGCTACTTCTGCTGCCATGGAGTTGTATAACCAGCCCACAAGGAGTTGGTCAGCTTGTTCCCAAAGTTCATACTCGGGATTGACCATGGTGGTGCCTGCAGGTTCATCTTCTGAAGAGGGAAGAACAATGCTCATTTCAGGACATGTATCTTTACCTGTAAGATGACCTTTGAGTTTGTAGCTCCTCAGGATAGGAAGCACAATATTCTGCCAGAGAAGGAAGTTGTTTCGGTCCAACTTGATAGAGGTTGCCTGATTCAGAAGGCTGACGAAGGCAGGCTGTCCGACAGTAGAACATCCAGTTTTGGATTGTTGGTGAGGAGATCCAGTGGTTCTTGAGGGTTGCGACTCGGTTGGATTTTGGGTTTCAGTCGAAGAATGTTCAGTGGTGTTAGCCATGTTGGCTCTGATACCAACTTGAAGTAACAAGAGATTGAGAGAAGATAACAGAGAGTAAAATGCTTTAGGAGTATTATTTCTGTGTGTTTACAATACAATGGAAGTGGCTGATTTATAGCCAAATAAATGATAAATATATTGAATGCAAAGTACAAGGCTTTAATAAAGGAAAAGACAATACACAACTTCCAACTACTCAAACAGTATCAAATCCCCCAAATCCTTGAGATAGGACAAAGATAAATCAGAGAGATATTTTCATGTCTTAACAGTATCATTGTTGTAATCTAAAAAAAAAGGTAAAAAGGAAAGAAAAAAAAACCCATAAGACTATCTATAAATTAATATTAAAATGATTTAAATAATATAATGATAAAAAATTAATATTTAAAAAAATCTAGAAATTAAGAGAAATTCAAATAGGCGGTTTGTTTGCATATTTAGGTAGGATTTAGTTCGAGGAGTTATATTAAGAAGTTAAAAATTGAGATTTGTGTCAAAAACTCGTTTTGATGTGGTTTTTGTATAGAGGAGTTAGAGTCAAAATCTTACTTTTTTTTATATGAGTTAATTAAAAAATGAATGGTTAAAAATGAATTATTTTGATTGATTTAGAATAAATGATTAGAATTTATTGAGTAATTATAAATGAAAAATTAAAAATCAATGGTTAGCGATGATAGTAATTTTTAAAAGTAAAATTGAAGAGTCATACAAAAATCGATTGATGAAAGTTTTTTAGGAAGACTCAGTAAATCCTCAAAATAAATCTTCCTTAAATCCGCAAAACAAACAGCCCCAAACCTTGTTCGTTAAAAGGTTTCCGCCTCCGTATTTCCTCCTCCAACGGCGGAAAATATCTCATCGTCTCGTCTTCAGTCGATTTGTTTTTCTGAGATTGAGCTTTTGATTCGAAATCCAAATACATCATCAAGTTCTGCCGATTTTCACCCAATTTATTTCACCTACGACGGAGCTCCGGTCGCCGATTTCCTCCGACACTGCATCTCGGAACCATTATTTTGGGAACTGAGTTAATCTCGAACTCTAGGTTTCGTTTCTTCATCTTCTTCTTTCAGCAATCCAAGCACGGACGTTTTCAAGCTGTAATTATGGGCAAACCAGTCTCTGGGTAAGACCTCATCCTTTTTCCTTTTCTTTTTCGTGAACCCTAATTTTTCTTGTTTGATATTGATGAAGGTCGGATTCCAAATCTAATGCCGAACGAAAATTTGAAAAGAAGGTTCTCTTTTACAAGCGTGAGTTCCCAACTCTGACTTCAACTTTATTGTGCTCGCCCTTTAAACTGCTTCCTAGTCATTGTTGCAGAAAACTTCTTGTACAACCGGAGAATCTGAGGTTACATTGTGAAGAAACATTGTTTGAATATAGAAATATTAATAAACAAATCACAAAACATAGAGGTGTAGTATGGGGTAGGATTGCTCAGACTTCCCCAAATACATTTTTTATTTTATTTGATATCCTTGAGTGTCTGGACGAGCTTATCCTCGAATATTTTTATGGATACATTGTATACCCTATAGCATTTAGATGCAAGTAAATTTATAGGAAGTTAATTTCTAGGTAGATAGTTACTATATATTGAACTCATCGCCCTTTAATTTTTCAAGGCCCTCCTCCTCATTAATCCCTCTCGATCACAAGACCACTCGATAATAGTTTGCATTCTGCTAATAATATGTAAAATTCAAAAGAATCCGTATTAACTTCGAAATTGGTCACTTAGTATAGGGCTATGAAACGAGTACTAATCTGATTTTACTTCTGTTATCATTCTTCAACTTGTTGAAAGTACATTTACAAAGTAAATATCAATTTTAAATTTCCAAGTAAGTGAATTGTCATTTTTTAGAATAGCAAATCAGGTTATATATCAATACCATTTTATTGTCAGGATTTCATTTCACTATTGCTATGTTTATTTCTTTTTTGAGTGTTGTTTGTGGTGTCGTAAACAATTAAACGTTCAAATCTGCCTAATGCAGGAGTTGGAGATACTGTTGCTAGCTTAAATGCTCAAAAGACTATTACTAAGGTAAAACTTTTCCATTCAATAACTCTCTGCTCTTAAATTTTTGCGAGTGTCGTAACCCTTCGTAGTCATGAACGTTCAGTTTTCTTTAATTCTCGACCCCATGTTTATCATGTAGCATGTATTCAAAATAGGTGGTGGCCCCTAGTAATAACCTCTGAAAGGTATTCGTGGAACTACTTGGACGCATAGTTACGGAGTTTGGTGGGGGTGCCATTGTTTTAAAGACAAGTCTAGCAAGTCGCACCTCACCACCACAAAAATAAGTAAAACCAGTCATTGATGCTTAGAATCCTTGTGTTATGGTTTTTTTCCTTCATTATTTTAAAAAATTAGTATTTACTAATCCAATATTTTTCTTAATATTCCCACTCCAACTATATTATCTCTTCTTATGTTTTTACCTATATATATAGTGCCTCTCACGAAAATAGTGGGTTCTTTTTTGCGCTTTGCATCTAAACTCTAGTAGGCTGAAAATTGCTGGGGTACTATTTGTACCATCTTTGAATTTTGAATGTTTAACAGAAGAAAACATGTAGACGAAAAAGGGACTTGAAGGCTTTCGATCTTTCTACTCTTTCAGAGTTTCTTCCTGGATTGAAGGATCCTAAAAAGAAAACTTCTGCAGCAGCCGAGTTAAAAGTAAATTGCAAATCTAGGCTAAAGTTTATGTAAGTTGGTTGCTACTATTATTTGACACGTTCTATACTGCGTATGTTTGTCATTGTTTATGTCGTGTAACGATTGGTTCATTCGATCAGTTTGAAGGAAACAAAACAGATGCATACTGTTCTTAATCACCCTGTATTCCAGGCGGACCCTTTGGGGGCTATTCGTTTACATTTAGAGAGCACACAGCCCGTCGAGGAACCGAAGGAAAAGAAGACAAAGAATAGAAATGGTAGCAAGAAAAGGAAGGAGAAAAAATTGAAAGGCACTGCAAGACCTTCATCTATGGAGATGTGACCAATCTCTCTGGGTTTTCTTTTGCCATCTTAAGCCAATAGCTTCCTTTTTTTGCGCTGGATTGAGGTCAGAAGTTGAATTGAGTTGTCATTGTTGCCAACTTCATGTTTATTTTGATTTGTCAAGTTATATGAATTCTCCTATCAACAACAATTTGGTTTTTGTTATTGAATGAGAATTTGAACCAATAACCTTTTGAAGACTAGATTATATATTAGGCTTGTAACCGTGTTTGGAATATTTATAAGAAAAATAAGATGACATGAAGTGAAAATAGTTTTTAAACACTGTGCTACACAATTATTGCAAGTGATAAGTAATACAATTCATCTCTATAAGAGCTGAATTATTAGTCTATGTTCTTAATCGTGTTTAGAGACAGAATACATAAAGTAAAGAAATATTTTTGGATATTAGTTTTTTATACTTAATATAAAAATAATAGAGTTCTAATGACTAAGAATAACATGGCCGATTATGGGATTTATCAGTTAACTACCCGCGTATTCTTGTGACTTTAATGGTGAGAAGTGCTTACCCCTACTTATGTCTAAAGTATGTTCTTGTAGCTCATTCAACAAAAGGTTATCAATTTGTCGTTAACTTTCTTAAGCATTAAGAGCAAACATTATAACATTAGTGCATCGATTATTCTTAGTCTCCGACTAAGTGCCAGCAAACGCTAAAGTAAACCTAATGAACATATATGAATTTCTCAACCTATCCTTCTTGCTTAAGAGTGAATAGAAAGCATATAATATGTGGTCTCTTAAACGACATGTGCCAATATTATATTAACATGCATGTTATCTTCAACATCCTCTGCTCACAAGTTTTAACAATCAATTGTACTTCATATTGCTCTGATCCTTCTCGTAATATAATTAATTCATGTTAGTGGAAAAATGAATAATAACAATGAAAGAAAACATCTTCATAAAATAATTGTAAATAGTTCGAGAAGGTTGAAAAGTAAATGTTATAACAACTAAGAAAAAGTATAGACAGAGCGTAAATAAAGATGATGCAATAAAGAAAACGTGTCGTTAATGGAATTTTTTGCAAAGTCGAAATCAAGAATCGTCAATAGCCTTTATAACTCTCAAATAGAGCATAGAATTGACAGTTACTCGAGTATTTTTTCTAAGTTTTGTCTCAAATAACTGAACTAAGTAAAAGTTAAATTGTAAGTGAAATAGTTAAAATTCATATGCAACCACATTTACGCATTAAGAAATATCGCACGACGTTTTTCTAGTAAATAAAATATTAAATTGTGCATAATTGCTATGCAGGGTTGCAAAACCAAGTCAGCGTCTCAATGAAGCACAATGGTAAGGGCTCTCATGAACATCTCACATTGTCATCGTATCCAAAGAATCCCATCACCACAAATTTTAAGGAAATCACTTAACTGGAAAACACAAATGCTACTAAAGATGTTACATCAGTGAGCATTGATGAAAACATTCTAACATTTATGAAGATATTCTAACTAATCCACCTTGCTAACCAAGTAAATCACATCTATATAAATAACGCAAGAAGCTGTAATTGGGAAGCCAATTCGCTTGGAATAATCTACCATGAATGAAGGCAATTGGACGTGTTTGTGGGATCCAATAGCAATGAGTCTGCTACTTTTCAATAACTGCACCAATTCCTTATTATTACTTCATTTGTAACTGCACCAATTCATTATTATCATTTCATTTGTAATTAGTAGTCTATATATCTATAGCTAACGCTTAGTAATGATATTTCATGATTTTCATCATCATTTGTTACTCTTATTTATGTTTCACTAGATTAAGAGTACTAGTAAAGATTTGAATGTAGAATGCACATTAAGATTACATGTAGTTAGATTTTATAATGTTAGCATTTTATTCGAAGTATCTTATCATATTTACTTATTATTTGAATGCCTGCATCTTATCTACATTATTAGAAACCAAATCAAAATTTGGAACAAACAAAAATAGCTTTCAAAAGCCTGTTTTTGTTTTTTAATTTTGGTAAGCATTCGCATACTTTCTTAAATAAAAATGAATTTATCGTAGAAAATATGGAATAACAGTAAATTTGTATAAAAATAAATTTAAGTTTCAAAATAAAAAATACAAAAAATCAAATAGTTATAAATAGAGCTTAAAAAAACAAAAGAGGTTTACGATAGGATATAATAAGAAAGAATTTGATCTCTCAGTAACTAGGAATCAGACATTTTGCTAAACTAGACATTTAATAGAATAGTTTCTAAAATTTAGATCATTTACCAAAACGTTACTTGTTTTCGGCTCATGGCCTTAGGTTGTAACATTTATTTAATACATAAAATAAAAAAACTAATTAAATGACGCAACCCTAGCTCTCAACCTTCCCCCTGCCGTAAGTCATTCTCGCCGACCTTCCTTCCGACCGATTCCGTCCTCATCGCCGGCACCGAGCTCGGACCTTCCCGTTAAGGCCAAGCCCGTTTTCTCCCCGCGACGCATCTGCGAAGGACTTTGTCTCGAGGCCACCAGAGCTCTTCCGCCACCGTCAGCGCCTCGCCGGAGATCATTACCGTCGATTCGACCTGGGACCTCGACGAACCAAGCCCGAAACCCTTCCCCGCCGACGAGCTCGAGCCGGTGGAGCAGTCACGCCGGAAACCCGCGCGCCGAAGGGTTTCACTCGAAGAGAACTGTGTGCGCAACCACCCGACCCGCTCGTAGCCGCATCTGACCCGCCCTGCTGACCCGCGTCTGACCTGTTTGGTAAATTATTGGGCTGCTCGTCTGGGCTTGTTCTCTTTGTATTCAATTCAAGTTTTGGGCTCTTATCGTGTAATGGGGCTGCTGGGTTCCTTTAGTTGGGTTGTTAGTATTAGTTAAAATTAGCGGCAGTGCCAGTGACTCTTTTGTTTGAGCTGTTATAGTGTATCAATAAATGGGTTATTATACTTTATTAATAAAGGGCTGCTGTATTTTATTTAATAAAAAGAGGTTAATAGTCTTTTAATGAGGATTGTGTAGGGCATGTAGTGAAATAGCTATTTAGGTCCTCTAGGTAAATTTTGGTAGGTTATTCTTAAAACCCTTGCGCGTAAGTTGTTTGTACTTAACACTAGAAATAATTGTGGTTATTTATAGGTTTACTCCCCGAGCTTGTTCGTGAGCAACGTGTCTCGAGTAAGCTGTTGTTCTATGGTGGTTCAAGTAAGGATTTCTGATTTTGGGTTGTGTGGAATGTATTATTAATATATCGATTATTGCTTTACATATGTTGTTGTTGGTGAATTTGGCTATTATATTATTTATGTGAGATGGGTTAAGCGTTGACTGAGACAACATAATTTGGTTGTATAGATATATGGTGTAGTTATCGTGATTGCTTGTGTATGAGTATGTGGAGGTTGAGTCGGGGATGTGATGATGCCACCTCCAATCGGGAAAGTCGAGGGAAATGCTGCCCTTGGTTGGAGAAGTGAAGGACCGTCCTTCCTCAGAGCTGGGGATGCCGAGGGATATACTGCCTCCAGTCGGGGAAGTCGAAGGGTCGTATGCCACCCGCAGTATCCTGCAGTGGTCGACATCGGGATTGGTCTCGGAATGTAACTCGAGACTCGGTTTGTATGTCTTAGCTCAGGTAGCTGCATGTTGTGTGGAATATCTTGTTAGCAGTTGTATATTCATATTGTACCCTTGGTTGAGGATCTTTATTGAGTACCTTTGTACTCACCCTTACTCTGGTTTACCTTTCAGGTTATCAAGGCATGCACCGAGGTGGCTGAGTTGGAAGGAACTGACATGATCATGGGATAGTCCGTGGCATAGTCTGTTCTTTATTCATTTAATTCAACATGAACCATTAGCAATTAGGTTGCATTTTACTTTGTGATTCTTTATTTAAAACCATGGTCAGATATTTGATATTGTTTAACTGTCTAGCTGGGTTTCACCTTTTTTTAATAAAGCACGTTTTTTTTTTGTTTTAACCGTTTTGAAATGCTTAACTGTATTTAATCATGCATGTTAAGGTAAAATTCTATGTCTAGGACCGTTAAAATGTTGGGTCTTTACATGATCCATCCTAGTTGCTGGAGACTAGGAGACAAAGAAACTCATATTGATTAGATGCATCATTCAATGTAAGAACTCGACTCTTTAAACATAACTAGACCTGGATTCTTACCTTAGCATGCATGATCAAATACAGTTAAACATATAAAAAAACAGTTAAAAACAAAACCATGCTTTATTAAAGTAGCTAAAATCCAGCTAAATAGTTTAAATAGGGAATAACGAGATAAAATTTAACCTATCTACTAACAATTCATGTTGAAAAAAATGAAAGAATGAAAGACAGACTATGCGACGGACTATCCCATGGTCCTGACAGCTCCATCCAACTAAGCCACCCCGGTATGTGCCCTGATTACCTGAAAGGTAAACCACAGTAAAGTTGAGTTCAAAGGTACTCAGTAAGGATCCCCAACTAGAGGTACAATATGCATATACAACTCAATCATAGATATATTGCTCAACCGACATTGCTTGAACTAAAACACATAAACTGGGTCTTGAGTTACGTTACAAGACCATTCTTGGTGCAACCACTACGGGGTACTAGGGGTGGTATACGAAACTTTAGGTTGGTACTAAAAATGGCAAGGATGACAAACCCTTTATGAATCTCCACATTCAATGTCTTAAAATCCTCTAAGGCGCCTCGAGGCGAGGTGGAGAGAAAACGCCTCGAGGCTTAAGCCTCACAGGTGAAAATTAAGGCTCTGAGGTGAAAGGCATATGCCTCTCTGTTCATTGCTTTTGGTTTTCAATTCAAAACTTGAAAGTTTATCTTTAAAGTAAAATTATTTTACACAGACAATGAGCCATTAAAATAGGCCCAAACTACCTTTTAAAAGTTATCTATTGGTTGACCTAAAAACTAAAAGGTCACTTATGGTTGAAGACATAAAGTTGAAAAAAAATTCTTGGACTTATCTTCCTCAAAATTCCTTCGACAACAACCTCCCAAAGAAGATAAAAAGTGTCTTTTTATAATGACATTTATATTGAGTTTTTTGTGTAGTTTTAAGGAGTACTACCTAGTTATAAATACAAAAAAGTTTTATGTTTTATGATTTAAATATGTTTTTTTAATTTGTCCCCAATGGGTGGCACAATGGTTGAAGACTTGGCTTTGATGGTATGCTCCCTTCAAGGTCCCAGGTTCGAGACTCACCTGTGACATTACTCCTTCGATGTCTCCTGGTGCCTAGTCTAGGGACGGGCGTGGTTACCCTTGTTTAAAAAAAAAAAGTTTTTTTAATTTAAAATGAGGCTTACGCTTCACCCCATCCAAAGAAAACACCTCGAGGCCACCTCACGCCTTTTAAAACATTGTCCACATTTGTATGATATTGTCAACTTTAGGCATGAACCCTCATGGCTTTGCTTTTGGTTTCACCCAAAAGGCCTCATATCAATGAAGTTGTTGCCCCCTCCTTATATACCCAAGATCTTCCCCCTTATTTTAATATCGTGGGACAACTTTGCTTGCCCAACAATCTTGCCGTCGAGCAAAGTAAATCGAGTCATATAAGGCTCGACAACTTCTTTGTTCTACACCGGGAGTCTTCACCCACATTGCAAAGTTAAGAGCTAGGCTCTGATACCACTTGTTGGGGGACAAACCTTCCCTAATTACCACAGGAATAAGCAGAAATATAATTGAGAAATTAAAGGAAACAAAAAATAGAAAGACACAAGAATTTACATGGAAAAACTACAAAATTGGAGAACAAAAAATCACGAACAGGAAAAACTTTCACTATATGAAAAATTATTACAATCACAAAGAATTCTCTTCCCAACCCTAATTACATAAGCACTCTCTTTTAATCTTATATTACTCACACCCTTTGCCTCACTTTCTGCGAGAGAATACCAAAAGAATTTAACTAGAGTCAATACACCAAGCGTAAAGTGCTGACTAGGATACTTTGAAACCAAAGTCACTTGCTCCTTTTATAGTGCATGGAGCACACCACTTCAATTTATCTTTCCGATTTCTTGAACTTTTTAGTGTGGGACAATTTTTTTCCTAATATTTTTCCAATAACTCTCCCCCAACTCAAACTGGTGCCTGTTGTTGCACCGGGGGCCGTTATACTAGGTGCTAAAGCATGGGTGTTTTGGATCCATTGAGCAAAGACAGGTTGTAATTGTATAGCGGTATCTGAAAACATATCTTGAGGACGCCCTAAAGCACTCATGGTATCATTATGAATATACAAACCAAAACTGTGAAAGCCTAAAAATATACACACCCAGTTGAGATGTGATATGATTCCACCTTAGTGAGATATTGAAGAATCCATATCTTCTATTGCAAATTTGCAACATTGTCTTTTCTGACAATCATAATCCACAACTTTGAGAATTATATCATACTCCACCATAAAAGTAGGCCACTTGAAATCTCACATTTCAAGATTTTTCTTATTTGTCACATGTCGATACACCTTGCTATAATTTATGGTGCAACTTCCACCTACTTGATTTACATGGAAGCTCTTCAACCACCAACATAACTCCCACCACACACCTAGCATCACCGCCAAGTCTATGCTCGTGTACAAACTCGTGGAATCGACGACATCACATCACCTACCATGGCAAAGCAGACATACCATGAGGATTATTTATTTCTTTCTTCAGAGGTAGTCGCCATCTCCTTTAGCAAGAGAGACCACGTCAGCACCAAACCCGAGCTCTTTGAACGTGCTCTGTTAAGATAAATTTCTTTCATATTATCATATGTCCGCATTCCCAGGAAGCTTCTTGAGAAAGTTTTTTTTCCCTTGATTACTTGACTTCTTAGAACCTTTGCTGAAACCATCATTGGACCTACTGGATCATCATCACCGCTTATTCTTCTTATTTTAGAAGCACCACAATCAAGTTTGTATCAACACATCTCTAACTCGCACTTGCCACAAGTTGATGATCATCCTTTCATCATATTTTGTCACGCCAATCTACACCGCATTTGTAAAGGTTGACACTAAAATATTAAAAAATTATGAACTTGAAGCTCAGACATCACTTGATAAAGATGAAAAACCCTACCCAAATCTCTTTATATAATATTGTCCACTTTGAGCCTTTGTTTTTGGACATCTCCCAAGAGGCCTCATACCAATGGAGATAGTTGTGATTACTTATAAACCTAAGGTTTTCCCCTTAAATATCAATGTGGGACAACTTTGTCTACCCAACAAAATATTTCCCTAATGTACATTCCTAGTGAAAATAAATCATCAAATTACTCCTCTAAACATATCCCTTACAATTGTTTGTGCCCACATACTATGTCTTCACCCATGTTTTAAAAGGCTAAAGGTGGCCTCGAGGTTTTTATCTTTACGAGGCTAGGCGTAAGCCTCAATTTTAATTAAAAGTATATAAAAAATCTAGATTTGTGTAAACATACATGGTAAAACATAACACTTACGTAAAAATACATAAAACATAACACCAACACTAATAGGATTGAGATTTTTTAAAATAAGAAACGATTTCATTTATGAATGAAACATAAGTGAATTCTCCAGGCACCTGTAATCAATACAACAAAGAATTCCAAAAGGAGATGGTAGAGGAAAATAAGGCAACAAATGATCAAAATTAAATTGATGATTCTGAAATGATTGTATCTTTCTAACAAAAGAATCTGTAAGAGAAAGTCTATATTGTTATGGTTCAAGCCCTTATATTATAAGAATGAAAAATATTAATCTATTATTCTAGTTAGTCTACGAGGCGTAGGGATTTTAAGCCTCAGTATGTTATCATCGAGGCGTAAGCCTCTTATGATCCAATAGAGGCATAAGACTCGAGGCTAAAAGTTAGAGTCTCAAGGCGTAAGCCTTAATAGCTTTTTGAAACATGGGTCTTCACTTCTATTCCATTTTCATCTTGCTAAATACACCACAGTGGTAGTTGATATAAAATCCAGTGTGGCTGGTGCGAGTTCTCCGGCTCAATAACGAGTAGAGAGGGTGGGTTTAGGGTTTTAGTACTCTTAGATGAGCAACAATGGCAGGCTTTCTTCTCTCTTTTTGTCTTCCACAATTGATACATACATACATAGTGTTTGTTATTCACTTCAATCTTTTCCTTTTTCATTCTTGTACCAGGAAGAAGATGTGGGAGAATCGGGGACCCCAGATATTACAACAACACCATTGCAGGAAGCAATTGGCGCTCATTCAGATGACGACCCCTCCTCCCATTTCAAACTCGTAATTTGCTTATTTAATTTGTCTGCTTATAAATTACTTAATGTTGAATAACTTAGAGTTCACAATTATGCTAATGCGAAATGTAGGGAATTTTGCTATGGGAAAGTGGGGGAAGCCATGATAAGACTGTCGCAGCTGATCATTTTTTGAAATCAGCAAAATTAGACCCTCGAAATGGTGCTGCCTTCAGATATTTAGGGCATTTTTACGCCACATTCTCCGTCGACATCGAACGAGCTCGCAAGTGCTACCAGAGAGCTATTAGTCTCGATGCTGATGATTTCCACTCTGGAGTGCGTCTTTCCCTCTAGTTTACTTAGTCTATTGCTTCGTATTAGTCTTAATTATGTATTCACTCACTAGTTCCCAAAGGGTGGCGCAGTGGTCAAAGACTTGAGTTTTGAAGGTGTGCTCCTTTCAAGGTCTCAGGTTCGGAACTCACATGTGACATTAATTCGTAGACACCTCCCGTGTCTCAATTCCTTTGTTGTCTTCTGATACCTGGCTTAGGGACGAGCGTTTTGAATTATGTACTCATAACTTGATAGTCATTACCAGGAAGCCTTGTGCGATCTCTTGCATCATGAAGGAAAGCAGAGTTTAGAGGTTGCTGTATGCAAAGAGGCTTCCTCTAAGTCACCCAGGGCCTTTTGGGCTTTCCAGAGGTTGGGATACTTGCAGGTTCGTATACTTTTGAACACCTGACATTAAAACTATTTCAACTCAATAAATGATTCTTCAAGTCTATTATTATGAATATTATTTAAAAATTTACTTTTCAATAAATTTTCTCCTAGCTCTATTGTTTCTTCTGCATTCCAATTGGTAGGTATATCAGAAGAAATGGGCTGAAGCTGTCTTAAGCCTTCAACATGCCATTCGGGGATACCCTTCTTGTGCGGATTTGTGGGAAGTAAGCTTAATTTTTAACATAAACTTTCATTGTACTTATTTAGTCTACCTATTATTGAATGGCCTAGTGTCAAGTAACTAGTGATTGATGATTTTTCAAACAAGAAAAACTCTCTGCAACAAGATAAAGACTCTAACTCTGTTTTTAGTGCTAGCTCAATTGACTATATTTTATATGAAGTTGAAGCTCAGTCTATCAATGCCAATGAGAAGTTTTTTCCAACTGATCTGAACACTATTTGTAAAGAACCTCTTCTTGTACCGGTGGATGTTCCTGAGAAATTTGGTGATATCGTGAGATCCAGTGGTTTATTGCTTAAAGTCATTTCGACCTCTTCACTATGAAGATTTTTTCTTGGAACACCAGGGGATTGGGGGACTACTCAAAGCATATTACTATCAAGAAGTCCTTAACTC
This sequence comes from Sicyos edulis, assembly GCA_036507275.1. Classification (NCBI taxonomy): domain Eukaryota; kingdom Viridiplantae; phylum Streptophyta; class Magnoliopsida; order Cucurbitales; family Cucurbitaceae; genus Sicyos; species Sicyos edulis. Next base: position 24,649,222 of record CM071859.1, on the reverse strand, counting down.
ATCTCTGTCCTAATATAATGATGATATAGGAGACAAAGCTTCTTCTTATGGATAAGAAGTTAATCAAATTATTGTGGAGTTCCTAAGGCATTGGTTGGTCTTCTCTTGCATCTTCTAGAAGATTTGGTGGTCTGGAAAATCGAGTCACAAGCATCCAAATTGAATTGTAAGATTAAATCCTTGGCTTTAACATACCTTGGGTTGCCTCTCGGGTCAACCTAAAAATTCATTATTTTGGGAGCCAGTCTTGGATAAAGTGCAGAAGATACTTGATAAATGGAAGTACTATTCTTTGTCCCGTAGAGGTAAATTGACTTTATGTTCCTCAATCCTTTCAAGTATTCTATAGTATTACTTATCTCTTTTCAAAATGCTTTCAAGTATTGGGGCATCATTTGAAAGACTGCTGAGGAAATTCTTCTGGGGATGGGTTGAGAATAATTGCACGAATCATCTTGTTAGTTGGAAGAAGATTAATAGAGCTAAGCTTATGGGTGGCCTTGGCATTGGTGATATTCAACATAAAACTATAGCTTTACTTGCTGAATGGGGGTGGAGATTTCAGAAGAACCCTAATGCTCTTTAGGGTCGAATTATAGCTAGCATACATGGTTATGATTCCATCGGTTGGTCACTTCACGACAAGCTTGGTTCCAGCTTGCGTAGCCCATGGGCCAGCATGGTTAGATCTTGGAAAAAATTCCAGATAAGAACATCTCCTCTAATTGGTGATGGTTGTCGCAGCTTGTTTTGGCATGATTTGTGGCTAGACAACTTACCTTTCAAATCTCGTTTCCCTAATATATATGCTTGGTTAGCATGGTTAGATCTTGGAAGAAATTTCAGATAAGATAAGAACATCTTCTCAAATTGGTGATGGTTGTTGCAGCTTGTTTTGGCATGATTTGTGGCTAGACAACTTACCTTTGAAATCTCGATTCCCTAATCTATACCCTAAACAAAAAATAGAAAAATAAAAAATGAAAACAGAGGTGGTGACGGCAGAGGTGGCGGCAGTGATGTCGGAGGTGGTGATGACGATGGTGGTGGCGGTGGCAGAGACGGAGGTGGTGGCGGTGTAAAAACTCTAGCCGTCACTTTTTCTTCCACGACCTTCCTTCTTCCTTGAATCCTAGCTTCCATCTCTAATCTTCTTTGTTCTCGTTCTTCTCTAATTTCTTTTCGAAAGGAATCAATCAAGGCCATCAAACTTTGCAACCCTTCTCGGAATGAATGAATCTCTTCTTGATTCATCTCTACACCCAGGAATCGAAACGACTCTGATACCAATTGATATGATCTAGGATCTAGATTATATCAAAAGATTAAAGAATAAAGATAAGCCAAAGTTTTATAGGTCTTGGAACCTCCCCTCTCAAGAGAATCTCTTGAGCCCTACAATAAATCACTCAATAATCACTTAATAATTGGATGCCTAAATCCTAACCTAACCCACTCTATTTATAACCAAAATCCTAACTTATTCTCCAAGTAATTGCTAACATAGAGCCCTAGGCCCAACCTTATCAATGCCCCTTTAAAGCACCTTGTCCTCAAGGTGGGCATACACAAAAATAGAAAAATAAAAAAATTTGATTTTTTTTTTTCCGGCGGCAGCAACGACGATTGCGGCAGGGGCGCGTCAGTGGTGGCGGAAACGGCGGCGTTGGTGGCGGCAGCGGTGGCGGAGGTGGCGGCGGTGGTGGAGGCGGTGGCGATGGCAGTAGCGGTGGTGACGGCAGCGATGTCAGAGGTGGCGGCGGCGATGGTGGCGGCAGAGGTAGTGACTGCGGCAGCGGTGGTGGCGGTAGCGATGGTGGTGGTAGCGATGGTGGTGGTAGAGGTGGTGGCGGCGATGACGGCAGAGGTGGCGGCAACGATGTCGGAGGTGGCGGAGGCGGTGTAAAAACCCTAGCCGTCACTTTTTCTTCCACGACCTTCCTTCTTCCTTGAATCCTAGCTTCCATCTCTAATCTTCTTTGTTCTCGTTCTTCTCTAATTTCTTTTCGAATGGAATCAAACAAGGCCATCAAACTTTGCAACCCTTCTCGGAATGAATGAATCTCTACACCTAGGAATCGAAACGGCTCTGATACCAATTGATATGATCCAAGATCTAGATTATATCAAAAGATAAAAGAATAAGGATAAGCCAAGTTTTGATAGGTCCTGGAACCTCCCCTCTCAAGAGAATCTCTTAAACCGTACAATAAATCACTCAATAACTCATTCAATAATTGGTTGCCTAAACCCTAAACTAACCCACTCTATTTATAACAAAATCCTAACTTACTCCCCAAGTAATTGCTAACATAGAGCCCTAGGCCCAACCTTATCAGTCAGCTTCAACTTCAATCATTTGGAAGTCAAAGAGCCATAGAAAGGTTAATGCATTCCTTTAGGTCTCTGTCAATGGTAGATTGAATACCTCAGAAATGCACCAAAGGAAGCTCCAAAATCACTGTTTTTAGCCTTCCACCCGTGCTTTGTGCTCATCATGTTCTGAGTTTAGCAACCATGTTCTTTTCTCTTGTGATTACTCTAGATTTTGCTGGAATAGATTGCTGGAGGTGTTTAGGCTGCCTTGGGTATTTGCAAACTCTGCCAACCATGATACCCTTAAGCTTCTTCTTGGGCCATATTTTAATAGGCAGGCTCGTTTCCTCTGGGTTAATGCAGTTAAAAGCCTTCTATATGAGCTTTGGTGGGAGAGAAACCAGCGCATTTTTCAAGATTCCTCTCGCAAGCTTCTTTATGGGCTGTTTGCTCCTCAAATTTTGCCAACTATTCCATCTAGCAGCTATCTTCCAACTGGGATGTTTTTCTTTAAATATGTAGTTTGTTTTGTTTTGTGTTTCTTCTTTTGTATGGTTTTTCTTTTATGTTCTTTGTTTTGTTTCCTTACAATTTTTGTACTATCTTCATTTTCTTAAAAGATCTGTTTCCCGTTTCAAAAAATATTGAATGACCTAGTTGTTTTTTTAGGCCATAGGTCTTGCGTATCAGCGACTTGGAAGGTATACTGCTGCAGTTAAGGTAGTTTATTCTGCCAATTAAACATCTAATTTTTATGGACAGAGTTAACTTCCCCTTGGGAAGTGAGATAGATATCATCAAAGTCTACTTTATTTTTTCTTCTAACAGTCTTATGCACGAGCCATTGAAATTGAAGGAGATAGAATTCTCGCTTGGGTTGAGAGTGGAAACATCTTTTTGATGCTTGGTTCTTTCAAAAAAGTAAGACTTGCTGTTATACTTGTATTTACAGTGTACAATCTTCTAATCATATTTATGGTTGTTTCTCTGGAGAATGTGTTACCTTGCTTTCCCTGATGCATCTGGCTCAATATTCATTTTTTTTTCGTACAAAAAACAATTTAGAATTGGGTCTCTGGTGCCTTAGGTATGTATTGGGGCGAAGCTCCAATTTCTGGTTATAAAAGAAGACAATTTAGAATTGGGGCAGGATTGTTGAAGTTTACATTGTTGGTTTAGTTGTGCATTTACTTACATGGATATGATATTTTTGTTGCCTTTGATAACCTAACATATGACTTTGTGAGATTTGGAAAGTATGTAGTGAGTTGGCTCTGTATTAGTTTGTTGAAAATTCTTTATTTAACCAGAGATTTACATGCTTTCAAACTTACTCATTTTTATTTGGTCATGATTCTTAACGAACTTGGAAAGGGAGTTGAACACTTTCAGCAAGCTCTAGAGATATCACCTAAGAGTATTACTGCACAATTTGGGCTCTCTTCAGGGCTGCTTGGTTTGGCAAAGGAATGCATTAATAGGGGGGCGTTTAAATGGGCATCCTTTTTATTAGAGGTTTGTTAACTTGTATTTCATTATATTCCCTTTAACTCGCTTTCGTTTGCTTCATGATTTATTTTACTGATTTTAGGAAGCCTCTAAAGTTGCAAGAGGAAGTACTCATTTAGCTGGAAACTTGTCATGTATATGGAAGTTGCTTGGAGATATTCAGGTATGCATGACTTTCATATAGTTTAGCCAATTGATTTTGTTTCCACATGAATTATGTAAAGAAAGTATACGTTACTTTTTTAGGGTTGTAGTCCCATAAATGTTTCAAAGGCAAGAGTTAACCTTGGGAGTTTTATCCTTGAAGATGCGGGACTAACTTTTGAGGCACTATTTATTTATTAATTTTTTCGATATTCATGACTATTCAGGCCGGATTGCGCGCACCTCGACTATTGTCACGGGACATTCACCCTACAAAATTTGGATGTCAGTCGAAATGCACTTGAAAATATTATTCATCAATGCATTTAAAGTAGATGGTGCATTTTGCACTGAAAATTCATCATGATCATGATTAAGAAATGCAACCTTTGGAATATCCTTGAACCTTACTTGGATTGAGTATAACCCAACTTAAAATCCAATATAGAAAAAATAGTTCATGCAACTCATCCAGTATGTCTTCACTAATCGTGATTTGAAACTTATTTGGAATGGATCAGTTTTTCGATTGAGAGAGAGCTCTTTAATGATTAATCTACAAAACAACGGCCAACTCCCTTCTTTTGCCAACTATACAGGACTAGATAATGCACTTTGGCTAGTCTGAATAGTTCTCGCTGCCATCATTGACCCCTACTAACTCTTCAATCTCATTCTTTGAGTTGTGGAGATGTATCAATCCATGACCCCAGCCTCAAGTCTTGCTGTCTTGGTGTTTTCTAAAACAATTTCTCATTTTATTATATATTTTTGTTTGTAAATAATTCAAAGAAATTCTTTAAAATCTTTTTGTCTTTAAACAATTTCTTAGAAACCCTTTAATTTCTGACTTTGTAATGAATTATTTTAGGTAAAAGACTTGTCTACATTTTCTATTATGCGGCTCACAAAAAGAGTGCTACTGCATTTAATGCACTTCACGCTTAAAACATCGAGTGTGACTTCATCTATAGGTGTAAGATTCATAAGTTTTGAAGCTAAAGATTTGAACTCACCGTTAGACTTAAACCATAGAAACCCTCTAAACCATTGTTGCAGTGCTAATATTTGCTTACAGTTCTCCATTCTGTTGTGTACTAACACGACTAAACATGTAAATCTTGTTTAGCATACGTATGCAAAATGTTATCCATGGATGGAAGAGGACTGGGGACTATGTTCAGAATCTTTTAGAACTTCCATCCTTTCCTGGAAGCAGACACGCATAATGGCTTTATGTTCTGCCAAATGTTCCTATCAGCATGCTCTGCACTTGGCTCCATGGGAAGCTAACATTTACACAGATATTGCTATTACTTTAGATCTTATTTCATCTTTGAATGACGATTTTGGATCTGGATTCAATTCCTGGTACTACTTATGTTTATGCTGTCAGTTCTTTTTATGCCACCATATTTTTAGATATTCACTTTCTTAGATTCTCTTCCTTCATGCCAGGCAGATATCTGAAAAGATGACATTAGGGGCCTTGATGCTAGAGGGTGACAATCATGAATTTTGGGTGGCAATGGGATGCATCTCTTACCATGATGCATTGACGCAACATGCTTTCATTAGGGCTTTGCAATTAGATGTATCTCTAGCTGTAGCTTGGGCTTATCTTGGGAAGGTATTTAAAGCTTAGGTTAACGGTGAAGCCCGAAGAGTTTGATGTTCCTAAACTTTTCATCTTTTTATTTTTATGTTTCTTACTCTTTTCTTACAGCTATACAGGAACAGGGGTGAGAAGCAATTGGCAAGAGAAGCATTTGATTATGCCAGAAGTATAGATCCTTCACTAGCAATACCCTGGGCCGGCATGTCGGCTGATTCAAACATTAGGTTATATATAAATGTTCTTATAGAAACGTGTTGCATCATGAAAAACATATTTTTATGTTGGTGGGGGAGATTAAGGATGTTGGATTGGAGGTAGCATTTAGTGAGTAGCATGTACTTTTTTAACTAATAATTTTTTTTTTGACAGAGAGTCAACATCAGATGAGGCATTTGAGAGCTGTTTGAGAGCTGCACAAATACTACCGGTAATTTTTCACTTTAATACCATCAATAGCATTGAAACCATTGTGCTTGCAAAGGTCGCTCTAATTGATTCTTTTTTTGTATGTAACTACATTTGGGTGGTAGATTTGAATCCATGACCTTTTGGTCACAAACTCATACTTCATGCTTGGCCTAATTGATTCTTCTTTAAGATAAAAGAGATCAAGTACTTTGTTTTACTAGTAATTATTTAATTCTAAATGCTTGGACGCTTTCTTGGACTTTTTCTTACCAATTTATTTCCCTCGAACAGAAAAACGGTGTGGTTATTTCCTTGTATATAGGGACATTTTGTGCATATTTAGGCGATTTGTTATTTACCATTCCTTATATGTTGGGGAGTTCCTGTATTTAAGAAACCCAACTCTCAATTATAATGTGTGAGATTATAATGAATATTGTTATTAATCCCTAAAACTAAGTTGGTATCAGAGCCAGAAAAAAAGGAAAAATACGCCCTAATTTTTTTATAACCCACCGTTGTCGTTGTCAAGGACCCTTATCAGACTTTTCGTCACTCGGGCTTCTTCATCAGCTATGCATCTTCACCCTTTGTTCGTGAGAGTAGCATCCCATTTCTTTCAATTGGCCAGCATGCCATTCATCTCAGTCAAAAGGGTTAGGACATGTCAGACATTCGTTAGGTCAGATACTATTAAGCTTCATATTCAACGGCTCATCCCTTGACATGTCTGAATATTTGGCTCAATTTGATTCTGTTTCTTCAGATTCATTTGTTTTTTCTTAAATTGGTCAGTGAACAGTAGCCGTCAAGAGTTAATAAATTGTGAACACTACCTCCGCTTGTGAACAATGCTTACAGTACGTGAACAATGAAAAAAAGAAAAAATCAATAATCTCAAATCTCATATTTGTTTAGATATATTTTTGGGCCATATTTGATTTCTTATTTATCTATTAATATGTTGGATTTGATTGTTACAAAATCCCATGAACATGGAAGGAATAAGAATAAGGTTGATGCACTTGTTCACTCAAGTTCTCATGTTAAAGAGCAAATCGATCAACGATCATCACTCAAGGTTACCACAACTTGATATATCATCAGGTAATCTATGTATTTCCTTGGCACCAAAGGGTATCCATCCTAAAGCCTTTTCTTGTACTAATTCATCTCCATGGAACATAGGATGCGTAGTTAAGTCTTGAATTTTAAAACCCCTCTTGAATTCACAACTATTTTCCAACTTATCGCATAAATTTTGATCCGCCCATTAAATTTTTTCGTTGCATTGCATATGTTAATGTACCAAGTTTTTCCCATTCAAAACTTAACAACAAAGCTGTGAAATGTATATTTTTGGCTATGCTTCAAACCTAAAAGGGTATAAATGCTTTGATCCTTGGACAAAAAAGAGTGTTGGAAATTTGTTGTTGATATCAAATTCTTTATTTATTTATTTATTATTATTATTATTATTATTTTTTTTTATTATAATTTTTTTTTTTTTTGAGTTACAACAATTGGGGGGGAGATTCGAACCCATGACCTTTTGGCCATTGGGTGTACATTGATGCCGCTGAGCCACTGCTCTTGTTGGCTGCAGATATCAAATTCTTAGCATCTTTATTTTAATTATAGCAATTTTTTAAAAATATTTCATACATAGTAAAATATGAATTATCAACTTGATTGAAGCTTATCAGTTTCAGGTTTCACTTGATTGAAACCTATCAATTTCACTTATTGAAACCAATCAGTTTCATTTGAATCCGTTTTTGCTATATTTGAATTTTTAATTTTTTTTTGACATTTATAGAATGTTTTTCCTTTTTTGCTACTTATGGAAGATCCCCAAAATTTTTGTGAGTATGGTTGCCTCTTTTTTAATAAAACAATCATATTTTCCCCCAAATTCTTTTTAGAGGGAGAAATTGTATGTCGAAGATAATCTTTGGGAAGTTCAAGACCTCTCTTTGTATATTCCATAATTTGTCTGTCGCTGATGGTTCGATGTCGAGTATAAGAAAGTTTCATTGAGGGAGAGAAATACTACATAAATAACTACCGGTCAAACTCTTTAGTCACAAGTTTATACTAGAAAAACAATTATTTCTATCTTGGAACCAAAAAGTTATTTCTACATAAACTCAGTGTGAAACTCTAGAAAATGATGTTGATAATACTTTTCCAGTTTTAAATAATGAAAGGTCCATGTCTAGTAATCCTTCTTCTATCTTGGATCTTCTAATTATTCCCCTAGATGCTCATGTTCTCAATGTTGAAATGTCTAGTAACCCTTCTTTTACCCTCGATCTTGTTCAAAACTCGTTACCTACTATCTCTGATCTTGATCTTCCTATTGCTATCAGGACAAGGACTCGAACATATACTAAGTATCCCATAGAAAAGTACACCTCATATGAGAAATTGTCCAATAGCCATAAAGCCTTCACCTCTAGGATGGACAACCTTTTTGTTCAAGGATTATACAAGAAGAAATCCTCGATCATCCAAATTGGATGGTGGCAGTCATGGAAGAGATGAATTCTTTGAAACAAAGTGGTACTTAGGAATTGATAGACTTGCCAAGAGATAAGAAGACAATGGGATGCACATGAGTGTTCACTGTAAAATGCATTGCTGATAGTCCTATTGAAAGATATAAGGCTAGATTAGTAGCATAAGGCTCCACTCAAACCTATCAAATTGATTACCAAGAGACCTTTGCTCTAGTTGCAAAAATCAACTTCCATTGATTACTTTTGTCCATTGCAGCTAATTTCGATTGATCACTTCATCAGTTGGATGTTAAGAATGCTTTTCTCATTGAGACAATGGTGATCTAGAAGAAGAGGTATTTATGAACTTGGTGAAAACAAGAGAACTTGGACTAAAACAGTCTACTTTATTTATCAATAGGCAATGCCTTTATATAGAATTTACAACGGACCTAATGGACCTCATGCTAATTACATAATAAACTATACATTTAATACATTTATACTCTAATACTCCCCCTCAAGCTGGAGCGAATACATCTATCATGACCAGCTTGTTACAGAGATAATTTATCCGAACTCCATTTAACGCTTTGATGAAGATGTCACCCAACTGTTCACCTGTCTTCACATAACCTGTCGAAATCAATCCTTGTTGTATCTTTTCTCAAATAAAATGACAATCCACTTCAATATGCTTAGTTCTCTCGTGAAATACTGGATTAGAGGCAATGTGGATTGCTGCTTGATTATCACACCATAGCTTAACAGGTGTCACGACTTTCATTCCAATTTCGTTAAGAAGTTGGATCAACCATACTATCTCACATGTCACCTGTGACATAGCTCTATATTCTGATTCAACACTCGAACGAGACACCACGTTCTGTTTCTTACTTTTCCAAGAAACCAGATTACCTCCCAAAAATACACAGTAACCCGAGGTAGATCGTCTGTCCTCTGTAGAGCCTGCCCAATCAACATCTGAGAAGCACTCAATATTGGAATGTCCATGGTTCTCATACAAAACTCCTTTCCCATGAGCAAACTTAAGATAACCCATAATTTGTTCAACAGCTGTCCAATGATCGACTGTGGGCGATGACATGAATTTACTCACGATACTCACAGAATAGACAATATCCGGTCTCGTAACTGTTAAGTAATTCAGTTTCCCAACCATCTTCCTGTATCTTTCGGGATCAGGGAACCCTTCACCCTCCTTAACTAGTTGATTTGGTACCATCGGAGTACTACATGGTTTCATACCTAGCTTCCCAGTTTCAGTCAACAAATCAAGAACATACTTCCTATGTCACAAGAAGATTCCCTTCTTGCTTCTCATTACTTCAATGCCCTAGAAGTATTTTAGAGTCCCGAGATCTTTGGTACTAAATTGACTATGAAGGAACACCTTTAGTGAGGACATCCCTGAATCATCGCTTCCAGTAATTACGATGTCATCAACATATACCACCAGCAACACAACTCCTTGTTCATACCGACTGAAAAACACAAAATGGTCGGATGAGCACTTCTTCATTCCAAACTTCTCAAGAACTTGACTAAACTTTCCAAACCATGCACGAGGGCTTTCTTTTAAGCCATATAACGATTTCCGGAGGCTACAAACCTTGGCATTCGCCCCCTGAGCTACAAAACCAGGTGGTTGCTCCATGTAAACTTCTTCTAGAAGATCACCGTGCAAAAAGGCATTCTTAACATCAAGCTGATAGCCTGATACAATGGCCAATCATTCATCGCCGCTAGAGAAACAAACAAGCGAATTGACGACATCTTCGCAACAGGAGAGAACGTCTCACTATAATCAACCCCATAAGTCTGAGCATACCCCTTCGCAACTAAGCGGGCTTTGAGACGACCAACTGATCCGTCAGCATTCATCTTGACCCCAAACACCCACTTACATCCAATTGTCTGTTTCCCCACGGGACGAGCTACTAGTTCCCAAGTACCATTCGCATCCAACGCAGTTACCTCCTCCACCATGGCCTGGTGCCATCCTGGGTGAGACAAGGCTTCACTAGTATTTTGAGGAATCGTCACAGAATCAGGTGAAGTAAGAAACGAAAAAGAAGAGGGGGACAACTGATGATATGACACACATGAAGAAATAGGATACGTACAAGAACGTTTACCTTTGCGAAGGGCAATGGGCAAGTCTAGATCATTACTGGCCTGCGAATCAGATGACGAAGAATCCACAGGTACATGGCATATCTCCAATGGTCGTGGACGTCGGGTGTATACCTGAGTAAGAAAAGGTCCTGACGGAGCAGGTGGCAGTTTAGGAGGCGGGTCAGAAGAAGACACGACTTCATATATGAACAGATCATCCTCCATAGGTGGAGAACTTCCCCCAGAACTAAACGGAGTATCCTAAAAAAAGGTAACATCAGAGGAGACAACATACCGATTTGTGCTTGGGCAATAACACCGATACCCTTCTGGACACGAGAGTACCCCAAGAAAATACACTTCAAAGACTTAGGATCCAACTTGGTCCTGTGAGGGCGGACATCGCGGACAAAAGATGTACACCCGAAGATCTTAGGCGGAAGACTAAACATTTCCTTAAAAGGACCCAAGACTTGGAAAGGAATCTTATTTTCCAGAACAGATGACGGCATTCGATTTATGAGAAAGCAAGCAGTAGACACAATATCAACCCAAAAATGTCGTGGAACATGCATTTGGAATAACAATGCTCGAGCTGTTTTAAGAAGATGTCTGTTCTTACGTTCAGCCACACCATTCTGAGATGGTGTATCTGCACAAGACGATTGGTGAATAATACCTTTTTCCCTAAGGTAGGAATTGACACTTCCCAAAAAATATTCACCCCCATTATCAGTGCGCAAAATTTTGATGGATGTATTTAATTGATTACAGACTTCAGCATTAAAGGTACAAAAATGAGAAAGTAACTCATAACGAATTTTCATTAAATAAACCCAAGTGTACCGGGAAAAATCATCAACAAAAGTAACAAAGTAGAGAAATCCTATTTTAGACGTGACAAGACTCGGACCCCAAACATCAGAATGAGCTAACTCAAAAGAGCACCCACTCGTTTATTGATCCTTGGACTAGAACTCAATCTATGAAACTTAGCAAACTGACATGACTCACAATTTAAGGACGAAACTTTACTGAATTCGGGAAATAATTTCTTCAAGGCAGACAAGCAGGGATGACCCATCCGACAATGAATCTCAAACAGGGATGCAGAACTTGCACATGCTACGGCTTGGACTGGCGGTTGATCCAAGATATAGAGACCCCCTGCTACATGCCCCCTGCCAATAATCTTCTTCGTCAAATGATCCTGAAACAAACAATAATCAGGGAAAAAGGAAACAAAGATGTGTAAGTCTCGGGATAGTTGATTAATAGAAATTAAATTATTAGAGAATGTAGGTAGACACAATACTGAAGATAATGACAAGGTAGGGGTAGGAGTGACGGATCCCGTCCCCTTGACAGGAGACAAAGATCCATCAGCCAAGGTAACGGTAGGAAAATGGGCAGACGACAACGGAGTAGAGAACAAATTTTTGATACCTGTCATTTGCGTAGTCGCCCTAGAGTCAATGACCCACTTTGTAGACGACGAAAGAAGACAGTGATTGTTACCTGTTTCAGCTATGGTCGCAGCCGGCAGGAATTGGGAGGACGATGGTTGTGATGGAGTAGAAGGCACCCAGAGTTTAGCAAACTCATCGACAATTGCTTTCTCATTAGATACAACGTGGGCTTTCTGGTGCTTCTGATTGTCATATTGTAGCTTTCTGCAATCTCGTTTTAGATGACCTGGTTTCTGACAGTAATAACAGGTCACTCCCACTCGAGAATCCGGACGCCGGTTGTCCCCACTAGTATCCTGACATCGATCATAACCAGATTTTGAAGCAGGAGCACCCACATTCCTCCCACCACGGAAGTCACTTCTCCCAAGCAAGGCATTATTAGACTGTTCAATCAAATTCACCTCTGTTCGTTGTAGTCGACGAAACACATCATCCAACGATGGTAGTTCAGTTCCATACAGGATCTGGGACTTGGCATTCTCATATTCTGGACCCAGACTACGCAGGAAGCTGATAACTCCCATCTTTTCTCTCTGAGTCTGTTGGACAACAATATCGATACTGAAAGGCATGAGAGAATTTAACTTAGCACTATTCCGTTTGTGCTTCGCGTAGTAGGCCATCAATGTCTCACTATTCTGATCAGCATGAAAATAGGACGAACAAACGTCATATGTTCGCGTTCCTTGTTCCTTTCCAGAATATAGAAATTCCACGTACGTCATTAGCTGTTTTACCGTAGCGCAATGACCGACAAGATCCACAATCTCATCGTTCATTGAATTAGTAGTCTGGTTATACAGACGTGCATCAACTCGATCCCACTTTTTCTTTTCATCTTTTTCTTTAGGCGGATCCGCATCCATATGTCCCTCTAGTTCATTACTCAACAGGTGGTTGCGAATCGTCCGATTCCAATCCAAATAATTCGTGCCATTTAACTTCCTTTTTGTAATTTCCATCGAATGTGAAATCACACTCGTTTGCTTAAAATCAGCCATGGATACTCAACTATAATAAAAATAGTCTAAAAACCAGCAATCACACAGCTAAACAGCCCTTCAAAACAGTGTATGAAAAAAATAGCTTCTTAAAACAGTTAACCAAAACAAACCCGAGACGTTTTCGAGCGATCGCACCATTGGATCGAATTTAATTAGGCCCAATCGTGCTATAAAAACACGATTTCACGAAAAAACACAGAACAACCCCGTTTAACAACAAACCCTAATTCCACAGCAGCTTTAAACGGCAAATCGGAGACCCTACGATGCCTAAAACCAAAAATATATTGGACATACTTGAAGTACATCTCGGCGCGAACAAAACCCACAAATCAATTTTCCGATCGGAGCTCCGGCAGCGACGGTGATTGCCCCCACGTGGCTGCTCGGATGGCGATGATTCTTCGACCACTGCGTAGATCGGCTCCATCTGTTCCGGGAACACTCGACGAAAATTTTTCCACCGGCGGCGGATGGCGTCAGAAATCCTGAAATTTTCTCCTAAAGCTCTGATACCATGAAAACGAGAGAACTTGGACTAAAACAGTCTACTTTATTTATCAATAGGCAATGCCTTTATATAGAATTTACAACGGACCTAACGGACCTAACGGGCCTAACGAGCCTCATGCTAATTACATAATAAACTATACATTTAATACATTTATGCTCACCTAGTTTTGAAATGAAACTTGAAAATAATAAAATTTGCAGATTGAATAAATCATTGTATGGTCTCAAGCAATCTCCAAGAGCTTGGTTTGACCGTTTTGGAAAAACAGTCACTAGCCATGGTTATCTTCAAAGTCAAGCCGATCATACCATTTTCTATGAACATTATGAGAATGATAAAATTGTTGTTCTAATTGTTTATGTCGGTGACATTATCCTCACAGGTAATGATGAAGTAGGCTTATTAGCCACCTTCAATTTGCTGAGGACACCCTTTTGTTCTTCATTTATGATTTAAATTCGATTGATGAATTATTCAAGACTATAAGGTCTTTTGAGCTCCTATCTGGCTTGAAGATTAATGTTCATAAGTCTAAAGTATTGGGCATTAACCTTGATGATCAAGAGATTCAAGATATAGCTACTAAATATGGTTGTAGAGCTAGTTATTGGCCTACGACATACCTCGGTCTCCCACTCAATGGAAATCCTAAAACCACATCTTTTTGGGAACCAATTATTGAGAAAGTTGAGAAGAAGCTTGCTTCGTGGAAGAATTACCACATTTTCAAGAGAGGTAGACTTACTCTTATTCAAGCAACGCTCTCTAACCTCCCCACATACTTTACGTCTATTTTCAAAATGCCCACCAAAGTCGCTAACAGGATGGAAAGACTCTATGGAAGGGTTCATCTGAATCTAAAGGAATGCACCTTGTAAATTGGGTCGACACGGCTCTTCCAAAAGAGCATGGAGGAATGGGCATATAGAAATTAAAAGTTCGGAATGAGACTCTTATGTCAAAGTGGATATGGAGGTTTTGCAATGAAAAATGCACCTTATGGAGGAAGGTTATTGCTGCTAAATATGGGATTGATTCGATGGGCATTAAACCAAAGGAGTTCAAAACAACAGCTTACCGTGGGCCATGGAGGGATATTGGGAAACACATCTCTCCTACAATGGGCTGCATAACTCACAAAATTAGAAATGGAGCATCTCTCTGCCAACAATTTCCCCTTCTCTTTGCTCTGCCAACAATGGGCTGCATATGAAGGATGGAAGGAGAGCACCTCATCATGGAATTATTACTTCAGAAGGGTCCTCAGAGAAGAAGAGATAATTGAGATATGTTCCCTTTCTAGTCTCCTAAATAACATCCACATCATAGAAGGCGAGGACACCTGCATCTGGAATTTGGAGGCTTCTGGACTTTTCTCCAATGAATCCCTCATCAACGAACTAAATGGTACTAAAGTACATCCTGTCATTTTCTCGGCTATATGAGAGGAAAAATTCCCCAAAAAAGTTAAGTTCTTCCTTTGGGAATTATTGAGAAAGGCCATAAACACACATGACATGTTACAAAGAAGAATTCCTTCACTGCACATCAATCCCAATTGGTGTGCGATCTGCAAAACAACCATGGAATCACGTCAACATTTATTTATCAGCTGTACATACGCAACCAGATTCTAGGATTATGTGAAGGATAGTTTCTCTTGGTTTGTGGTCCTACCCGGTGACACTCACTCTCTTTTACAGACTAAACTATTGGGTCATCCTTTCAAAGAGAAAAAGAAGCTATTGTGGAATAATTTTATCAGAGCTTTTTGTTGGAATTTATGGAGAGAAAGGAACTACAAGATTTTCCAGGATAAGAGCTCTAACTTCCCTTGCTTTATTGAAAATCTTACCATTATTGTTATTTCCTGGTGCAAACTATCACCTCTCTTCCATGATTATATCTATGACATGCTTTTAAGTAATTGGAGATCTTTATTGTAACTGGTTTGAATCTGGGATGTATTGGCCATGTGCCCTTTTGTAATTTCATATCTATAATGAAATTGTTTCTTATCCAAAAAAAAAGTAGGCTTAATAGTCCCCAAGGGGTGGCACAGTGGTTGAAGACTTGGGCTTTGAAGGTATGCTCCCTTCAAGGTTTCAGGCTCGAGACCCACTTGAGACATTACTCCTTCAATGTCTCCCAGTGCTTGGCCTAGGGGCGGGCATGTTTACCCTTGTTTCAAAAAAAAGTTACCCTAGTTTCAAGCTTGCAAGTGAGTTCCAAATCAAAGACTTCGGATCCTTAAAGTATTTTTAGGAATTGAATTTGCGAGATTTAAGAAAATATGTTTTTGATTTGCTTCAAGAAACTGGTTTACTTGGTTGTCGTCTAGGAGAAACTCTGCAAAGACCAACGAAGTAAAAGACAAATATCAAAGACTTGTGGGTAGATTGATCTATCTCTCTCCCACACGTCCAAAGATAGTATTCGAAGTCAGTATGGTAAGTGAGTTCATGCACTCATCGGGTCCCTCTCATTTTGAAGTCGTTATATATTTCTAAGGTATTTGAAGAGTATTCTAGGAAAAGGTGTATTGTTTAAAAGACAGGGTCATCTAAAATTTGAAGTTTATACTTATGCTGATTGGGCAGACACTGCCACAGATAGAAGATCCACTTCTGGTTATTGTACTTTTGTTGGAGCAAACTTAGGTACATGGCGGAGCAAAAAATAGAGTGTTGTTGCCTAATGCAAAAGTAGAGTTTAGGGCATTAGCTCATGACATTTGCGAGGGTATATGGATAGCACCAATATGAATTTTCTGTGATAACAAGACAATGTCCAGTTCTTCATGATAGAATGAAACATATTTGAGGTAGATAAACACTTCATGAAGGAAAATGTTGAAGCAGAATCAATATGCTTATTTTATCTCCCAACTTTAGAACAAGTAGTTGATATATTCACAAAAGGCCTTTCAAAGCTCTAGTTTGACAAGCTAGCAATGGAAGACATCTTCAAGCTAACTTAAGATGGAATGTTGGTTATTTCCTTGTATGTATGGATTTTTTGTTTATATATTTAGGGATTTGTTATTTTTCATTCCTTATTTGTTGGGGAGTTTCTCTATTTAAGAAACTCAACTCTCAAATATAGTGTGTGAGATTATAATGAATATTGTTCTTCATCCCATCAATTCCAAAGCTTAAGCTGATTGGGCGGAAAAAAATTAATTATACCAACCAACACTCTCCCTCAGTTGTGGGTGTAGAAATTTGAGAAATGACGTACAGGTGGACAATTTTAGTTGGGGAGAACACGACTTGGCAAGGACTCGAATTTAGGACCTCATCCTGTGATATCATGTTGAGTTATGTGAAATCACCAATCAATCCAAAAGCTTTAGCGGATAGGTTGGTAAATTTAATTATATCAATCAACAAAAAGAATAAAAAATGCTATTCATATTAACATCTGTTTATAGAGCTGGGTGCTCCCGAGTATGTAATGAGGTAAATCGTTCTATTGAGGTTACAAAAAACATTTGTTTATAGACTGCTGTTCAACTGTTGGCTCCTTGGTGTTTGTCCAAAAAGTGTTCTTAAAATAATATCCTTGTAGGTGGCGGAATTCCAAATGGGTCTTGCCAAGCTTTCTCTGCAGGCTGGCCATATTTCATCTCCACAGGTTTTATTTAGTCAAATGATAGATGAAATTCCACTTAATAACTTTTTTGCTTCAAAATGCATTGATGGATTTTTCTTTTATGTCCAGGTCTTCCTAGCCATACGTCAGGCTGTTCAACTTGCACCTTGTTACCCTGAATCCTATAATCTAAATGGACTAGCTTTTGAGGCTCATTTAGATTATGAATCTGCTGTTGCTGCTTATCGTTTAGCACGCCTCACAATTAGCCACTTATCAGATAGAGTTCCAAGATCTCATGTCAGAGATATATCGATTAACTTAGCAAGATCACTCTGCATGGTGAAGTGTACAATTTTTTTTATAACACTACATCTATTTTTTTTTGTGATGACCCGGGAACTTGAAGCTTACGCTCCTCTAAACCCGGGGCACCACTAACTTGTCCTTTGGCTTTGACCACTACATCTGGGTGTACCACGAAGCCTCAAACCCACTATTTTTCCGATGTATTATTATTCTTGGATGGAGAAGTGTGCTATTAATTCATTAAGGAAAGTTTTCTTTTTCTGAACTGCTATATATATGTGTATATTTTGTTTTTGTGCAGGCAGGGAATTTCCTTGAAGCTTCGCAGGAATGTGAAAATTTGAGTAAAGAAGGTTCTGATTTTGGCTTACTTATTGACGTTAACCGTTTTCAGTTTACTTTCATAAAAGTGAGAAATCTCTAAGAAATTAGTGTCAAAGGTTTATTGTTTTTGGTTGTTCCAGGCATGCTCGCCGTTGAAGGTTTGCAGGTATGCGCCTTCTCTCTGTGGAAACTTGGAAAGAATGACCAGGCTCTTAGCACTGTGAGAACCCTTGCTTCTGGCATTTCTACCATGGAAGGAACAAGTACTGCTGCATCTGTTAGTTTCATTTGTAGATTGTTGCATTCAATATCTGGATTGGATTCCACAATCAGCAGTATCATGAAGATGCCGACCAACTTTTTCCAGTGTTCTAAAACGATCTTTGTAGTGGCCGCTGTTCATGCCATTGATAGGTGTGATCGGCTAGAGTCCATTCTTTTAAGATGCCGTTCCTTCCTCCAGTCTTCTGAAGAGATCACTAAAATGCACATTTTGATTGCTCTTTCTAAGCTGGTTGGCTTCAATTCTCGCTGTTGGAACCTGAATCTCTTACATTTTCTGTTTTTCTACTTGTGTTAACACAGTGACTTAGATATGATCCTTTTTGACCAAACAGATCAAACATCAAACGGACAACTGCCTGGGAATCCAGAGTGGAGTGATGCATCTTAGAAAAGCTCTTCATGCATACCCCAGTAGTAGTTCGATAAGGTAGATCTATTTTATAACGAAGATCTTTGTTCACAATTAACCTCTTCTTTCCTTTCCCTTTTTTCTAAACTAGAAATGAAACTTCGCTTAAAAGATACAAATCCCTGAAGGGAGTGAATGAAAGTAGGCTACCAAGTTATAACAATAATTGAGTAGCATAATTGAAAACCCTCTTAAGTATGACCCAACCATATTTCTGACATTAGAACTTTGATTTAGTTGACCCAAATAACTGTGATCTAGGAGGCATTGAAATCTAAAAAAGAAGCTCATCTGAGAGTTGACTTAACTACTGTTCAACAGAAACCAAAAAAGAACATTCATTCTTTGATCATTTAAATTTTCAAATTATAAAGGAGAAGGTGGAGCCAGCTGCCTAGATGAAGATTATTCCGAATAAACTCCCAAAGATTCTAATATCCACTTTCTTGAGTCTTCAATTCCCCTGATTTATGTAGCTTCGAGCTTCTAATCACTCGAACAGAAAATACAACAAAATTTGCCTCTAATAGACTTGGGAAACTGTGAAGGTTGGAAGAATCCCAAAGACCATAAGTTTCCTTGTTTATGTTTTATTCTCATAGCAGATCTTTTATTTTGTTTAGCTTTTTCCTTTGGGGAGTGTTGGTTGACATAATTAAATTTACCTCAACCCATAAGTTTAAGTTATTGGGTTGTTTGGTAGTCTAACATAATTCAACACTAGCCCTAAGAGGTTCCATATGCAGCGCCACCATCTTTTCTTTGCCCTGGTTTTTTTTAAACGATTCGGTCCATAAGGACCTGACCTTTTTTGAGGGGTTTAAATAGATTTTTGGGCATTTTCGTGATCATACCACTGATAGTTTGTCCTCGGCAACGATGTAATGCGTTGCAGATGGTGAAAATTGTGTGACAAATTGATACGGTGTGACATCTCCTTGAGTTAGTGAGCGGTGTGTCGTTTGCTCTCCTTTCCATCGGTGTTGGCCGATGTTGATCGCTATTTTGGCGTGCTGCAGATTTGTGTGAGTTACTGCAAGAAGCTCTAAATCAGACAAGTTTTTTCTTCTGTATCCTCCTTTTGGAGTTTGAAACGAGTAGGGCATTGCTCTTTTTAACGCTTGGGTGACTTGCCCTTCTCAATTTCTGAGCTATTTGGTGATGAGCGTTGGTCTTCTCCACACCCCATCACTTAGTATCGAAATGGGATGAGACTCCTTCCCCCTTGGGATATAAGCTTAATATTCCATTTGATTGTCTCACCCATGGTTGTTATAACGTATAATACATAAGTTTTATTGTACAATTCAAAATGGATTTTGAATCGTATATTCCAAAGAATCATACGATTCAAGACTTTGAATCGAATGATTTGTTCACGTCTTCACGATTCCGATTCACATATATAAAAAAACCAAAAAAATGGACTGCCTTTCTGAGTTGTTGATGCCAGAGAACGAAACACGTGAAAAATGAGTTGGAGAGATGAAATATCTAGAAGGTGAAAAGAAAAC